>JABFPU010000055.1:0-10478 GCA_022817225.1 Nyleta sp. ZL-2020
ATCCTCATGTATAGGTGGAAGCTGTAATAAATCTCCGAATAGTAGTATATGTTTTTTTCCAAACCAACCATTTGTTTCATCTTCAGAATTGAATATTTCGACCAATCTTAAATGTATATACATTAAAGCAACGTTTGATATCATAGATACTTCATCAATGATAATTAATGACACATTTTTTAACTGATCTCTTATTATTTTTAAAGCTGTATCAGAAAGTGATGAATATTTAGCTGTGCTACCATGTTCAACAGGAAGTTGGAATAATCTATGTATTGTTAAACCATCTATATTAAAAGCAGCTATGCCAGTTGGTGCAGTAACAACCGTATCTTTTTGTAAAATTTGTTTTATCCAACAGCGAATTGTTTTAATAAGAAAACTTTTACCAGTACCCCCTTCTCCGCTGACATATAAACGTAAAATATCATCATCATTGTCAGAAGTTAATGTATTTGTTATTTTATCAAACACTCGTTTTTGATCAAAATTCAATTTTGTAATCATATCCTCTACATCTTCATTTTCACATTTATTTACTACGTCTACAAAATCTTTCATTACATCGTCAAGTTGCATTGGAACGCAATCATCAGGATGATCTAAATTATTATTGCATTCATTATCTGCTATCTTTTCTTCATTTTCTTCCATACACTTTTCAACATTATTATTCATATTTTCTAAGTTTTCTTGAATTTCCCGAAGTGCTTCATGATATTCTACTGCAGTTGTGAGTTGAGATTGTATGGATAGAAACGCATCAGTGTAATTTAGAAAATTTCCTAGTAACTCACTAATATCCCTCCACGGTTTGAATAGTAATAACAAAGCAAAATAGTATCGTTCCGGTTCTAAAGTAACATTATATTTATAGTGATTTATTAAATAAGGACGCTTTCGTTTTTTTAAGTATAACTTTTCACTTGTTTCATAGCATTCTATTAAATTGTTACATGGTTTAATACGCGTGACATCATACCAACTAGCCATATCATATAGACTAATTGATTCTAAGTTTTGAGGTCTATGTGGATAATGTGTATCAATGAACGATGGACAGAATATGTCCTCCGAATCTTTGTCTAATGATTCAATTTCTGAACGTGATTTTAATTTTCTGTTTCTAATAATATTTACATCTAACCATCGAATAGTAGTTTTGGAATCTGTACCATATAAAGGTATTCCAATAAGCGTATCAGCGGCTTCAAGTGCCCCGCATTCCCTGTGATTTAACATACGCATACCCACATTCCACAATGCACTACATAAAGATTTTGTTGAATTAATGATATCAAATGTATTAACATCGTTACTTTTTTCTGCTTTAGTAACATATTTATTAATATAATTTACAATGAAGTTTGATTTTTCTCCAATGAATTGAATATCCATATTACCCTTCCAAGCTGTAAGAATTGCAGGATTATAATCATTAATGAATTCTTCACCTTTACTTCTAGGCAAGTCGTATAAGCGAGATTTTGATTTCAATTTTTTCCTTTCTGCGATTGAAAATGCGACGTCTCTCATCACCATGTTATTTGTAATGGATCGCGGAAATCCAAATCTACATATTCGTCGTGGTCCTCTTGCAGTTTTCTTGCAACGCAAACAATAATCATTATGATGATGACGTTGAAATTTATCAACATGATGATATAAATTTGGTGAAATATTTTTTTGCGGTATTCTGCAAGTTACGTACTTTTGAATAAATGACATTATCTCGTCGTTTGTAGATTTTCCAATGACAGGAGCATTTTTAACCCATATGAGTAAATGAAAATGCTGCGTACCTCTAGTTTGATATTCCCTACGATAGAAATAATGTTCAACTTCTCCAATTGGATTATCTGGAGAACAAATAAAATCGAGCATACCTCGAAATACATTATCAATAAACCTCGCCGTTGAAACTGGATCAAAAGCAATGAGTTCATTTAATGACATCTTCACTGTAGGGTCAGTGTTAACTGAACGTAAATAATGTAATAAACCTTGCCACTCAAATTCACTTGGACTAAGAGTAAGAAACCATGTAGGAGGTCCACAGTAAGAAAGCATACATAATAAATCATTTTTTGGTTTCTTCCAATACTGTTGAGTATTTCTCAGTCTTGCGAATATCGTACTTATATTAGATTCAAGTTCTAAATTAGATAACTTTACTAAATATGTTCCTGCAGTATATTTTTCACGTGGATTCGTAATATTTAATTTTGAAAAAATTCCTGCACTTAATTGTCGTCTATTACTATCATTTAATAAATAAAATAAGTATTGTATGTTTGTGCGAAATTGCGGATGCTTAGATAACAATACACGTTTATTGAAGTTAAAGTCAGTTATTCGTGTTTCTCTAATTTCATTCTGACCATTTATGCTGTGCGGATATAGATCAGGAAAACATTTTAAATCTAAATCTTTATTTCTACTATCTAAAGGATAATCTTGTATTTTTACCATTTGATATAATACAGTATCAGAGAGTTTCAATTTTTTTTCATGCATAGGGTATATAGTATATTGTTCGTAATATGCATCGGTTTGTGACATTAATGTTAATAAAGCATCATGCTTTTCATTAAGATCTTTTCCGTATTTGTGTCTATTATTTTCAAGAATTACTACTGATTTATACTCATCTAAATCTGATTTACACTTATCTAAATTTTGTGTATTAATGTTATGTACATCATTTTGCTCATCTTGTATTTCTTCTTGATATTCTATATCAGCCAAATCTACATTCAGTAAATCTGTACAGTTTTCTGGTAATTCTATTTCGAAGTATAAAGGATTATTATTTTTTAGCCATACTAAAGCATTGTAAACCTTGTTAACATCAACTAAATTTTCCCATACTATTTTGGACTCAGTTGGAATTCCACGTACTAAAATGTGAAATTCATGATTTAAATTTATAGGCGCACTAGGAGGACACAATTTTTTAAGTGTTTCCTCTAATGGTAATGGCAGATGAAACGTTCTACCTTTTACTTTTGGTACCAAATGTTTATGAGGGATATTCTTTTTTGATACCGTACCCATTCGTTGAACCGTTTGAAATGCTTTTGCTCGCTGAATAAGAATTTTTTCGTATTCATTTAGTTCACGTATTACTTGCGGGACGATTGGAACTTCCATTTTATTTAAAATACATGTTGGTGGCATTAAATTCTTTCTTAATTTATTATAACAAAAATTGCATATATACATAGTAGTTCCAATACAGTCAATGTAATAATCCATTAATCGGCTCCATATTTGTTGACTGTCAAATTTACAACTCTCTATAATTTGGAAATTGGTTACTTCTCTTTTAAAGCATAATTTTTCGCACGAAAGACAAGGAATGTGGGGAGTGTCAATTGTTCTTTTCTTTAATGCTTTAAAAGCGCGATGATAAGTAGAAATGATATCATCTTCATGCAATAATATATGTTCATTCGTCTTCATATTTTGAGGAACAACTACATTTTTTTTTGCATTTAAAGCTATTTGTTGGAGATTTTCAATATTAACGGTATTTAAAGAAAAATCTATGTGGATTATATTTTTTTTTATTTTCATGAATTTATATAATAATCGTTTCATGTACCTAAGTTCAGGAAAATGGGGTGATAGTATTTGTATACATAACATTTTTGAAGTACATGTCTCGTAATTTATATAGCAATGTAATGAATGTCCCAATTTTGAAGTATTAATTTTATTATTACTGCACGAGGATAAATTATCAATGTACTTATAAGCTGTAACCAATGTACATGACAATATGTCTTTATAAATTTGTATCAAATCCTTCATTATGTTTTCGTTTACATTATCAACTTTACATAATGAAGTACATTTCCATTTTAATTTTGATGAATTCGTTTTGACCAAAGGTAATATATTCGTACTTTGTCCTTCGGAATTCATAATAATAAATGGATAAGTAGAGCTTAACATATTATATGTTGTTTCATAATAAAAAGCCTCTGAAAACGAAGAATGCATCGACTGACCACAAATAGCAATAATTCCGTCGCTACTAAGTAAATCATATGAATCGTTTTCGAAACGAGACAATGAAACTTTACATTTGGTTTTCATTAAATTAAATATTTTTCTTAGCTCATTTTCGTATTTTTGTCTTGCATTAAGACACCATTTTGTTATAAATTCAGCTTCTATACGATTTTCTTGTTCAGTTTTATTCTCAAGTACTTTTGAAATATCTTGAATATACTGTTCAGTAATTTTATTCAGTTTTATATAATCTCCATGTTTTTTAACATCGTTGTCTTTAGATTCAATTGCTAATTTATTATTTTTATTTTGATATTGGCGTTTCCCTTGTTCAAAAACTCCATGCTTATGTTTGTGATTCATGTAACTTTCATCTAATTTGTCAAGCTTGATTTGCTTATAATTTTGAATGTTTTCATTAACTGTTGGATTTGATGTTATATTTAGTTGAGAATCATAGTTTGATTCTTCTAGTTTGCGTTTGAGTAATTTTTTATTATTATTATCAATTGGATCCATAGTTTTTATATTACTTTGATTTTTATCTATTTCTTTTATTCTTTTAATATCAGGTAATTGAGAATTATCATCTGATTCTTCAGATTTACGTTTTATTAAAGTTTTTGAACCTGATATGAAATAATGCTGTGAATTTAATTGTCTTAAGTAAGGAAAATGTAATAATTTGTTGTTTAAGAATATTTGATATAAATGAGACCGCATTATTTGTATATCATATTCAACATTATTTGGTAATATATTAAAGAGCAAAGAAACAGCAAAAGCAATAGCATGTACTCCACAATCTATACCATTTATTTGTTTCTGAACATATGGAAATATAACCCTTTTTTCATTCCAGCCAAAAAATGGAAATAAATGTTCCAAAAATACTTTATGATGATGATGCAAATATTGCAAGTTTAATGAATCGTATATGTATATATCACCATCAAAATAAGCACAAATCCAATGTCCACCTTCTTGTTTATTCTTACCCTCACAACTATGTAATATTTCTATATGTTTTTCATGCCTTTGTACGGGTTTAATTTTCCATGGTCTTTCTATTAAATAAGAGCCACGAGGTTCATAATTGGAACAATTTTTTAGTAACTCATTAAATTTATGAATGTGATTATCATTCAACATTCTTCCTTCTAATATAATATCCAAATTTTTCTGATCAAGTAATCGAATTACTTGTACAATAGGTCTTGTAGTATCTTCTAAGCTAATTTCAGTATCACTAATAATTATAGGTGATATGGATGATTTTTTATCATAATTATTGCTTTTGTCCACTGATTGTTGAAGGAAAAGAGAACTACTTTTCTCATTTGAAATATTTTCTTTTTTTATGTTTTTTGTATCAACACGTTTTATTTTGGTATCAATATCAACAATATTATTAAAAGATTCCTCGAATTTATTTGTGTTGCTAGCACATTGTATTGTTTGACTGAAGTTATTTATTTTACCATTTATATTTGTGATTTTAGGGTCAGTTTTTTTCATTTCATAAGATGCTTTTCGCTTTTCTAAAATCTCACATCTGTGATTTTTATAATATTTCGTTGCTAGAAGTTTCTTTTTATTTCTTATAGCTTGATTGTTGTAATTTGTATTTTGTTCCGGAAGAGTTGAGGAGCGTGATGTTTGATAATTAGATAATTTACTTGAAGAATTCGCCTTTTTCATAGGAACAGTTGCAGAGCTCTCTAAGAGCCGTGGCAATTTTGGAACCAGCGACGTTTGTTGTGAGAGCCGAGATGCACAGTTTGGAAATAACTGGTTCAATTGTTTACTTTGGCCATGAGTGTCATTGTTTTTATAAATGTTAGTTTTATTATAAACTTTTTGTAATGGAGGAAAATCACTTTTTGAAAAAATATCGACATTATTCACGAATGTAGTGTTTGCAAGATAAGTGGATGGTTTCTTAACAACACACGGAAACTGCGAAATCTTGTTTGATACAAACATTTTTTCTAAATGAGATCTCATTTGTTTAAAATCATATACCACATTTTCCGGTGCTAGACCATTTAAGATTGTCACTGCATTAGCAATTGCAAAAATTCCACAATCTATGCTATTATTTTGAAGTTGAACTTTTGGAAACACAACTGAACTTTTCTCGAATGAATAAAATGGATACAATTTCTTTAATGATTCTTCCTGATGGTTAGTCAAACTTTCTTTATTCAATGAATCATAAACATAGATTTTGTTTGTATCATAATACGTACAAATCCAATGCCCGTAATCAAATGTTTTATGGTCATACAAGTTGGAACAAGAAAATAAAAGTTGTATATGTTTCCGGTTCTGCGGTATAGGTTCCACTGCATTAGATTCAAGGATATAAAAACTAAAAATATGACGGGGATCAAAATCAGAAACCTGACGCAAAAGAGTATTAAAAAGTTCTATATGATCTTCTTCTAACATGCAATTATTTCTAATTATATTTAATAATCTTGAAGTCATGGTGAAGAAATGTAGCACTAACAATAATAACTTACTATTACGTCTTACCAAATTGTACAATTTCAAGTGAAGGATTTAAAGAAAGATTATCTGTATTATTTTATTATTATTTAGTAAATTATACTGTCACTGACAAGTTATAAAAAAAAATAACGCTCAGACAAGTATCAATAAATTGAACTTGTTGCGCTTTAAAAGCTAAAGAAGCTTTATTTAACGAGAATCTGTAACAGATCTCGGAGCAATTAAAAATGCTCTTATTATGCCAGTGACAAATATTTAATGTGTCCGTTGAACTACCTGTAAACAAGAAAAAAAAACAATCAATTAATTTGTAAAAAATTAATTAATGTATATATTAAAAAAATCAAAAGACTTGTAAAAATTATATTGTATATATACCTGTGTTAAATATTGTGGTATATTTAAGACCGGTGTGTATGTAATTCAAAATTGTGAGTCTGGACTGCCTAAAGCGACTAACCCGAATGACCAACGAAAAGTGGAATTACCCAACTGCACAAAATCAGGTTGCTGATCAAAGCGGAAACCTCAATTGATGCTCAAATATTAGGACTCCTAATATTTGTTTCAACGAAGTGAACTTTCTCAACGCAGTTGCAAAAGACCTGCATGAGAAAAACGCTGGCGGATTTGAGACTCCCAAATCTGAATGATGGAGGTTGGACTGTATTTCTGGTTCACACTATAGCTGCGGAGATGTTAAATAAAATTCTAAATGTTGAAAACTAAAGTGTAAATTGTTAAGTTATAATAGTTCGTTGTTGATTAGTTAATTTGAATTGCAACTAAAGTTGTGTTTATCAAAATTGAATCAAGCTAAATTAGTTTAATCACGAAAGTCAAAATAAAAAGCAAAAGTAAAAGAGGTTCCCGATTCGAAGTAGAATGAAATAATATTTCTAGAAAAACGCGTTCAAATTCCGAGAATCAAAATAGAAGAATCGAGTATTTACTTTATCGCTTATTTTTTTGGTGACTAATTTCGACCTTGGCGTCGACAATATCCAGATAAATAGGCGTGGAAAAAACTGTACAAGAGAAAACGATATTATGAGATTTGAGGTTTGTTTATTTAACAAACCTTGAGACTCCCAAGGCTTGCTAAACTACGGGACTCCCGTAAAGGTACTTACAGAAGTTTTAACAACGTCGAATTAAGAAAGCGAAGTTTTAAACTCAAGCGGACAAATTTTACTAAGGGAAGTTCAGCGAAAGGCTTTAAATTGTATACTTTATAAAACAAAAAAGGCTTGAATAAACGCCAGAGAAATAACTAAAAGGGGGGATTCTAATCGCGGTTAGACGGTAGTTAAGGCGCGTGGCATGCTTCGGGACTCCCGAAGTCGAACTGAACGTCACTTTTCGCAGACTGCGCTCTCCGGAGTACGGGCAGGCGGAGAGGGGACGCATGCGCAGTTCGATCATCGTGTCGAGCCGAGCGATGCCAGCGCAGGAAACTGCTCAATCGGGCAAATGTGGCGCCAATTTCGAACAACCTGCAATAACACAAAATTTTCAAGATTTGTGTCTTTCGACGCGATCTGAAAATACAATTCAGAAACCTAGAAAAGAAAATGAAAAAAAAGGGATAAATATTTTAGTATACTCACACGTGTAGTGTGAGGTAAAGAAAGAAACTCCAAGTTACGAATCTCACACTTAGACCGCTTAGCCAAACGGACAATTTGATATCGAGACTTCTTTTCTAGTTGACACGTTGCTATTTATGATAATGAATAAAAATCTGTTATTTATTTAAAATCATTCTTAATTATTTAAAACCATTTTTATTTAACAAAGTCAATTTTTTTAATCCCAAATTATTTTTGTAAGTATAATTAATATAATTACTATTTTAATATAATTATATTAAATTGTAATTTAATATAATTATAATAAAAAAGTAATTATATTAATTATACTTAAAAAAATAATTTGAAATTAAAAAACTTGACTTTTTGTAAATAAAAATGATCGATTTTAAAAAAATAATAGATTTTTATTCATTATCATAAATAGCAACGTATCAACTAAAAAGGAAGTCACGATATTAAATTGTCCGTTTGGCAAAGCGGGCTAATTGTAAGACTCGTAATTTGGACTTCCAGGTTTAAGTCCCACTTGTGGTAGGAAATTTTTTTACAATAATATGTCCATATAATAATTTATGATAATGTTAGCATAATGTTAGCATAAATTTTGCGTAAATTTTGCGTAAACGTTAATTTTGCGTAAAACGTATGCATTGTTTTGTGTTATTAGGGCGGAGAAATTTTATTTCATCACATGCAATTATACAAAACTAATCAAGTTATTAGACTTATTTGTTCAAAAGTTGAAATCCATTTTATTTTAATTCGCAGCAAATCCGATGTTTGATAAAGTCCAATAACTGCATATTTCTTGTTATCACATTTACGATCAGAACGCTATTCATTTAGTAAATTAGTACTTATTATTCATATAAGAAAATTTATTTATTTATTAACGGGATATTCCCTTGAAAAATTGTACAAAAAAGTAAACATAATGAAAGATTGTCAAAAGCGCAGCACATATAGGAATTAATCTTGAGTGAGATCAATACATAAATAATATAAAATAAAGAATAATAAAATGGACGCAAACGCAATTAAAATTCAACAAGTCTAATTGAATCCCGTTTGCCGGGTAGTGCCGTTGCAATTTTATGTTCATTAATGTATGGAATGTTTATGTTTCTGATTCCTTGTTAGCTAAGATTTAGTGTCGTAATCGAAACGAACGTACACGTTGCATAACTTTGATCGAATTTTATTCGACAATGTATATAATGGATCTAGAGTAAGTTTTACATTCTTTGTACATAGCTGTGCAGGAATATCGACTTCAATGTTCACGTAACGACGCTTGTGCACGCATGATTTGTGCGACGAAACATTTTTGATTAATAAAATATCATATTGGAAACCATGCGCAAAAAGGAAAAGAGGTGTTCGCGTTTCGCTCCGTACAAAAATGTCCCGACTTCGCAGGAAACGAGGCTAAAAAGTATATATATACGTACAAAACTTCGGCTTCGCTCGAGAAGCCGCCCCGCCGCGGCGGTACAAAACAAAACTCGGCTCGAACGCACTCTGGAATGCTCTGAACACAATTACGTAGTCGCAGATGTCGCTGTAGCCCACTGGTGAAGACAATTGCTGCATGGTCGAAGCGCTTTTTAATACGTTGCCGGATGCCTGGACGTAAATCACTCGCAACAGATCATTCCCACTATATACAACTTTAGAGTACGGTACACCTGGGCGCGAAATTTTGGGCGCCACGACTTTCGGGCACGACGGTACATTGTTTCAGAATGTTTCTTTATTTTAATTAGTGTTGTAAAAAAATCAATTAATTGATTGACACAATTAATTGATTTTTTAATTAATCGATTAATCGATTAATTGACATTTTCAATTAATTGAAAACGACAATTAATCGATTAATTGATAAATCAATTAATTGAATTTTCAATTAATCGATTAATTGATATTTTATTATCTTATTATTTTTGATTTTATCAATTAATATAATATTTCACATTTTTTTTTAATTTCATAATTAGCCCCCTCCCTTTTTCACTGTTGAATAATTTCTCAAAAATATCCTTCTCTTTTTTCTCTCCTGTATAACAAAATCTATAATGTATAATAAATATATAATAAAATAATACATATAATAAAATATCAATTAATTGATTTATCAATTAATCGATTAATTGGAAGTTTCAATTAATTGAAAACATCAATTAATCGATTAATTGAAAAATCAGTTAATTGATTAATTGAAAAATCAATTAATTGACTCAATCAATTAATTGATTTTTTTTACAACACTAGTTAAAAGCACACTAATTCCGCGACTACAAACTTGACATTTCCCCTTAACCGTATAAATTTGTCGTACTTTCGAAA
>JABFPU010000056.1:0-10460 GCA_022817225.1 Nyleta sp. ZL-2020
CTTCTCGTATAATGCATCTAAAACCGTGAAATGCTAGTTTCACAGCATTCTGACACTGTCAAACGCTGTAGGAATTGGTTTCTACTGAAAGTAAACGTTTTTCAATGAGTATCCCAGCGTGAATTCGGTTTGAAATTCATATTTTGTTACGGATTAGGGTAACGAATTAAATTACGGCGTGGAAACTACAATTCTCACTTACCGTCAGAAACTGGTTGATCGGTCTAACCTCTCTAGTCCCGCACCAATAGGGCGTAAATCTATTGGTTGCACGCAAAATCGCAAAAACCAGCAAAGCGCTAAACGGCATGCAATATTTAAGCCGAAAGCTAGGCGCGTGCAAAGGAAAGATGGGGAGCGAAATCACAACAGTTAGAGTTCGACAAAACCAATGAATAAGAAAATTTATTAACGACAAAATATATACAAGAGTGCTTCACGGAGCCCGGGAAGTCCGATGACGATACAATTCGAAAAGCGAAACGAGAGATTTATTATAAAACAAAATACAGGAACGCTTCACGGAGTCCGGGAAGTTTGATAGCGATTCAATCAAAATAAGCGCCGCAAAATTCGCATCGATTTAAAGGTGATTTAAATCCGGAATTAAAATTGACGATAAAGCGCTTGGAGGCAACTAGGTATGACTCAGTCAATTAGCGCTGATATACAAACACGGCTCGCCGGTGCAGTGTTTACATGCGGCGGGCGTTCACCTGGTCGCGCGTGTTTACGTATTTCGAGAAATAATGCACACTTATTTCGGAAAGGAATGCCTTTCTCGGAATAAATGCGTTATTTCTTCGAATCTATTTGACCCAGTTTTGAGCCAGCTGATTTTAATCGAAAAGATAGCGATCGCGTTCTTCGCTAGCAGAACGGCTCCGGGACCGCTGTCGGGTCGCAAAGATCGGCGTTATGATTACCGAAAGGGGCCTTTTGAGACAAACCTCAGCGAGCTAACTTTTATTACAACCAAGGGGACCATTTTGAACTCGAAAATGTGAATTCCTAATCCCTCCGCTGATGGATTCCTCGAAGAGGAATCGACCTGTTTAATATAGGGCGAGTGGGAAAAGGCGCTGGATCCCAACGTCTTTAGGATTACTCCGGAATCCGGAGGGAGGAATAGCCGGTTTTCGAGGAGCCCACGAAAGCCGGTTGGATTGGAAAGGTTCGACGAGTTCTTTTACGGCCAAGTGAAACTTACTTCGTATCTTCCAACCTGCGAGAGTAGCCGAGGGTCAAACTAGTGGAGCCTTTTCTGTTTGAAGTTTAGAGCTGAACTAGACGAAGTTGCTCGTGTCTTTGAGGTCCGAGCTTTGCCCCCTACTTCTTTACGTTCGTTCGCGTCGCGAGGCTCACGCATGCAAGGGCGTGGTCCAAGTTGCACAGAGAAAGCCGCGGGTGGCGATAGAAAGAGAGCGCATTAGGAGGAAGTAGGAAGGAAAAGCCGGGCGAGTTTTGCAGACATGCAAATTAGCTTTTATTTTTGAAATAACGAAAAAACAGTAAATTAAGAAATAATAATTGAATGAAATCCGCAACAACACCGCCCCCTTTGGACCGTCGAGGTCCAACCAAAGTTTCTCGGAAAGGGGGGGGGCATCCTTCACTAGGATGGTTCGTCGCACAATCGCGTCAATGTGCTGTAGCGGGCGCGATCAAGAATGATTGCGAAATTGGACGCGTGAAAGTCGCTCGCGCCGTTTTTACCGTAATTATCCTGACGTGATTGTCCCTATCTCGTTTTGCTTCGATAATTCTAGCTAAGGGCCAAGTCCCAGGGTTGGAATTCGGAGTCCGAATTATAACTATGTCGCCTACTGCTTAATTGGTATGGGGACGACACCACTTGGTTCGTGTTTGCAGCGTGTGCAGGTAATCCTGCTGCCAATTTTTCCAGAAGGAGTTGGTCATTCGGACCACTTGCTTCCATCTTGTCCTCACGCCGCTACTATTCTCCAGTGCTGAGGGGATAGGGGAGTCTCGCATGGCGGATCCCACCAAGAAGTGCCCTGGGGTTAAGGTCTCCAGAGATTCGGGGTCATCAGTCAAGGGAACTAGCGGTCGGGAATTCAGACAATCCTCAATTTTTCACAAGATAGTGCTGAATTCCTCGTATGTGGGGGTGAATTCGCCCAACGCTCGTTTGAGGTGGGTCTTCATGGATTTCACCCCAGCTTCCCATAGTCCGCCGAAGTGCGGACCAGCAGGGGGTTTGAATTTTTGCTAATCGAACGTGCCTTTCTTGATAAGGCTGTGCTGCTATAACTGTAGCTTGTGGCCAGGTCCCGGGACTAGAGTTCGGATTCCGAACTTTCACTAAGTCGCCAACACCCAAGTTGGGTTGGGGACTGTACCACTTGTTTCGCACTTGTATTTCACGAGGATGACCTCGTTTTTGTTGTCGCCAAGCTGAGTTTGTTGACGGGGCAACTTGTTTCCTTAGGCCTTTATAGTTAGAGTTAGTGACATGTTCCGAATGTCCTAACCTGGGCCTAGATTTCCCTGCTTCGAAAGGCAGCCTATCCTCAAATGTACGAGAATGCGCAGAGGGGAAGAATCGTTCTCTGTGTTCTTCTCCCTCAGTGAGTGTGTGAGGGTTTTGTGCCTTTTCTATTTTTCTAAAGGCTGGACGATGCTCGCTGAGGTCTCGGATCGCGACATGGTGTGACGTGGCGTTACGCGCGGGTAAGGTCGGTATTTTTCCTGACACGGTCCACCCAAAACAAGTTTTCTGCGCGATCAAGGAACCGCCTAGTCGTTTCAATCCTTTTCGGATTATCGTGCCATACGCGTCTGCTCCCAGCAATACTTCTACCTTTTCTGTTGAGGTCAATTGAGGATCCGCAAGTTGCATGCGACCTAATTGCCTCAAAATTGATGAGTTAACATTGGGCGGTTTGTACCCCGTTATGTTTTTCAATACTAAGGCGTCCAAACTGATCACATCTTTTGGCCTAAAGTGTGGAGCAATTTCCAAGTGCACTTCACTAGTGACTCGAGTATCAGATACGTCTCCGAGTCCTTTGATTGAGACATCTGTTGATGTGCTATTCAGCCTAAGATTTCTGACGATAGTTTCACTTACGAATGAGCCTTCTGATCCCGGGTCGATTAAAGCTCGACAAGAGACAGTTTGTCCGTTGGCCTCGATGACCACACGGGCTGTGGCTAACATCACGACTGTTTGTCGCGTGCTCTGAGCGTGCATTGTGACGCTAGTCTGTTCCGCTTCTGTATTCGGCAGATTGTCAGACTGGGTTGCATCAAGTTCTGAGCTTGACGTTGTATCAGACTCAGTACTGGGACTTTGAAAGTGAAGCCAGGTACTGTGACGCTTCTGACACACCTTACAATTGTACTTGCTTGTACATTGCGATACTTGATGGTTTGAACTCAAGCAGTTTATGCAAAGACGAGATTGTTTGCATTCATCGAACCTTTGTTCAGGGGTCAACTGGATGAACTTAGGGCATTTCGTCAGAAAGTGCTCCTGCAAACAGATAGGGCATTTCAAATTTGCCGTATCTCGAAACGGGTTGCGCTGTTGCGCATTGGCCGCTTTGTTTTGTTTGGCTGTATTTTGACCGATGTTTACATTGTGAGACGATCTTTGTTGTCGAGGCATTTCGAACGACTTATGCTTCGTCGAAATATTCATGACCTCTAGAGTGTTGATCTGCTCATCGACGAATTTGTTGAACGAGACGAGTGTGGGGAGGTCGGTTTTGTCATCCAACGAGTGCTCCCACTGCTTGCGCAGATCCCTTTCGAATTTGTGCGTAAGCATGTGGATGATTATTGGGTCCCATTGGTCTATGGGGATTCCCAACTTCTTGATTGATTCTAAGGATACAGTAGTTGTGGTCCTTAGATTCTTCAACTCTGTTAGATTATCAGAGTGAACGACGGGAATTGACGAGAGGCGCGTCAATAAGGTATCGACTAGAACGCGTTTATTCTCGTACCGCGACTTCAATAATTCACGGGCGATATTGTAATTCTCACTTGTTAGCGAGAGTGCCGAAATAGAGGACTTAGCATCTCCTTCTAAGCACGAAACTAAATATTGCAGCTTTTGTACGGGCGCGATAGTCGCGTTGTCGTGTACGGCCGCATTGAATAGATCGCGAAATTCTGGCCAGGCCTGGATATCACCTGCGAATTTCGGGAGGGTCATTTGAGGTAATCGAATCTGATATGAAGACTCAACTGCTCTGTGTTCGCTCATCGAGTGATGTGCGGGGATGCTCGTATCCCTTGGAGAGGAGATAGGAGTCACCGCGTCGAGGTGCAGGGAGATGTACGTGTCCACATCATCGTAGCAATCCTGCACTTGGGCGAAAGTATCCGTCAGGAAATATGGGTTACGCGAACGCTCATCGGCTTCAACTAGAGCGAGAAGTTGAGCGTGAATTGAGGTCGCGTTTGCTAGATACTCGTTGAGTTTCTCGAGTCGCTTGTTTAGAAACAGTCGAGTGTAGTTTGCCTCGCCTCGCTTTTTGGTATTGCGTAGCAATGCCTTCATTTGGTCGAGGATTAAATTGACCTCATTTTCTAGCACTGAAGCTGATTTCTTATCCGCCATTTTGATCGCTATTGAGGTTAGAATCCGGCTCGAAGGACCTTTAATTCTGTTACGGATTAGGGTAACGAATTAAATTACGGTGTGAAAATTGCAATTCTTTCTTACCGTCAGAAACTGGTTGATCGGTCTAACCTCTATAGTCCCGCACCAATAGGGTGTAAAGCTATTGGCTGCACGCAAAATCGCAAAAACAAGCAAAGCGCAAAAGGGGCATGCAGAATCTACAGCCAAGTTAGGTGCGTGCAAGGGAAGGATAAGGAGCGAAATCACAACAGTTACGATTCGATAAAGCAAAACGAGAGATTTATTATAAAACAAAATACAGGCGCGCTTCACGGAGCCCGGGAAGTTTGATAGCGATTCAATCAAAATAAAGCGCCGCAAAATTCGAATCGATTTAACGGTGATTTACATCCGGAATTTAAATTGTCGATAAAGCGCTTGGAGGCAACGAGGTATGACTCAGTCAATTAGCGCGGATATACAAACACGGCTCGCCGGTGCAGTGTTTACATGCGACGGGCGTTCACCTGGTCGCGCGTGTTTATGTATTTCGAGAAATAATGCACACTTATTTCGGAAAGGAATGCCTTTCTCGGAATAAATGTGTTATTTCTTCGAATCTATTTGACCCAGTTTTGAGCCAGCTGATTTTAATCGAAAAGCGAGCGATCGCGTTCTTCGCGATCAGAACGGATCTGGGACCGCTTTCGGGTCGCAAAGATCGGCGTTATGATTACCGAAAGGGGCCTTTTGAAACAAACCTCAGCGAGCTAAATTCTATTGCAACTAAGGGGACCGCGTCGAACTTGAATAACGTGAATTTATAATTCCTCCGTTGATGGATTCCTCGAAGAGGAATCGACCTGTTGAATATAGGGCGAGTGGGAAAAGGCGTTGGATTCCAACGTCTTTAGGATTACTCCGGAATCCGGAGGGAGGAATAGCCGGTTTTCGAGGAGCCCACGAAAGCCGGTTGGATTGGAAAGGTTCGACGAGTTCCTTTACGGCCAAGTAAAACTTACTTAGTATCTTCCAACTTGCGAGCGTCGCCGAGGGTCTGATCAGTGAGTCTGGTCTAGTGGAAGTTTTTGGCTGAACTAGACGAAGTTGCTTGTGTCTTTGAGGTCCGAGCTTTGCCCCCTACTTCTTTGCGTTCGTTCGCGTCGCGGGCTCACGCATGTAAGGGCGTGGTCCAAATTGCACGGAGAAAGCCGCGGGTAGCGATAGAGAGAGAACGCATTAGGAGGAAGTAGGAAGGAAAAGCCGGGCGAATCTTGGAGGCATGCAACTTAGCTTTTATTTCAAAAAAAAGACAGAATTAACAATAAATAAAATGCAATCCGCAACAACACCGCCCCCCTTGGACCGTCGCGGTCCAATCAAAGTTTCTGGGAGCGGGGGAGCTTATCCTTCATGAGGATAGTGCGTCGCACTTCACCATCGCGGTTGAAGAGGAGTTTGACCTTCCCGAGGCCACCGCCGTGCCAGTATTTCCATTCTCGATAAAGGCGGATGGCTCGGTCAGGCACAATCACCTCTTCCCCGTAAGCTCGAATTATGGTGAACTGCGACGGTTTTGTTGGAGGTGAGGGGGGTTGAATTTCCATTCTAAGCCTTCCAGTTTGTACTTCGTCTGTACGTTGTCATCTCTCATCAAGTCTTTCATGACTTGCTGCAGCTCTCTATTTGCTCCTTGGAAGGTCGTACCATTGTCTGAATAGATTGTTTGGGGTACGCCTCTACGTGAGACAAATCGCTCCAATGCTGCTAGAAAGGTTTGAGAGGAGTAATCAGAGACTACTTCAAGATGTATGGCCTTCGTTGCGAAGCATACGAAAAGTGCCACCCAGGCCTTTTTTGTTTTGTGGCCTCGACCTGATGTGGTTCTCACGGCGAAAGGTCCGGCGTAGTCTAAGCCGCTGTGTTGAAATGGGCGTGCCGGCCGGCAACGATCAGCGGGTAGGTTTCCCATCAGCTGGGAGCTCAGCTTTGGTTTATTCCTAATGCATGTGACGCAGGTACGGATAACATACTTGACCCGACTGCGTGCATTCAGGATCCAATACTGTTCTCTCAAGGCGCTCAACGTCAGGTTGATCCCGCCGTGAAGTGTGGTTAGATGAGCTTGTCGGATGATTCTATCCGTGATGGGCCCTGAGGAGAGAATAACGGGATGCTTGACATTGAATGGTAATGCCGAATTGGTCAGGCGTCCACCTATTCTCATTATGTTAAACTCGTCCAAGTAGGGGTTCAATTGGTTGAGCTTCGATTGGGTTTGAACCGATCTACCCTTTTTCAGACATGCTAATTCGTCAGCGAATTCCATCCTTTGAAGCTGAGTCAAAATGAGACGTTTCGCTTCATCTATTTCAAATCGAGAGTGGGTACCTGTGCAACCCTGACTAAATCTCTTGCGGCATTTGAAAATGAATCTAGTTACATAGGCCATTACTCTTATAAGTCTTCCCCAATCGGAGACTTTGTGTATCACTTCCATTAAAGAGGAAGCTGTGGTGGCTAGGTGTACCCTAGCTCCACGCTTCTCTGCCTGCGTGTCCAATGGTTGACGTGGATGGTCGTCCAGTTCCTCACAGCTGATTAGCCAAGGCGGTCCATTCCACCATATCTGGGCGGATTGGTATTCGGTGGCTGAGAGTCCTCTCGAGTTTAAGTCAGCTGGGTTGTCCTTCGACTTGACCGAATTCCACTTGGCGGTCGGCAACTGAGTTTGTATCGCTGATACTCGGTTGCTGACAAAGGTGGTCCAGGTCGAAGGTTGCTTGTCGAGCCAAGCGAGGACTATTTGAGAGTCCGAGTAGCAAGTGGTTCTCGATATTGGGACGTCCAGGATACTCTGAATGTGTATCAACAGATCCTTCAGTAGGACGGCTCCACATAATTCAAGTCGAGGGATGCTGATGGTTTTTAAGGGTGCAACCTTACTCTTTGCCATCAATAGGCGCACGTTCTTGTGTCCGCAGATGTCAGTAGTTTTTAAATAAACTACCGCAGCGTAGGCTTGCATCGAGGCATCGCAAAACCCTACTAACTCTGCGTCAATGATGTGATCGCCGTATAGAACCCATCTGTCCAGACTGATTTGTGGAAAGCTAGACAGTTCAGTGGATAGTGACCTCCATTTTGTCAGCAAATCTTCCGGGAGCTGCTCGTCCCAATCAAGCTTTTGGAGCCATAGTGATTGGAGAAAGCACTTCGCTCTAATAATTATGGGACTCAGCCAACCCAATGGATCGAAGAATTTTGCGATGTCAGACAAGATTTGCCTTTTTGTCGCAGCCGACTCAGTCAGCTTTGGCATGCTGAGGGATACTTGATCGGAAGTCGGATTCCATTCGATCCCCAGTAATTTCATCGTGGGGTTGGAGTTCCCTTGTTCTAGTGTAGCATTGTCTTGTATTTCTTGTTCGCTCAACAGTTCCTTTTTGTTTGAATGCCATTTCTTTAGTGTGAATCCTCCAGATTTGAGCACCTGGGTCACCTGATCCTTCATCTCGGTAAGAATGACGGTATCATCTGCTCCAAAAATGAGGTCGTCGACATAACAATATTTTGTCAATATCCGAGATGCGAGTGGGAAGGATCTCTTGCTTAGAGAAGCTAATTCGGATAATACTCGAATTGCCAAATATGGAGCTGGTCCGGTTCCGTACGTGACCGTGTCCAATTGATATCTCTGTACTTCGTTAAGATCCTTATCGAACCAGAGTATGTTCTGTAGATCCCTGTCCAAGGGATTGACTAAAATCTGTCGAAACATTTTTTCAATGTCCGCGCTTAATACGTATCGGTGCAGTCGCCAGTTCAACAGGATCCCTGTTATGTCTGTCTGCTGCTTTGGACCTATGGCCAGGACGTCGTTGAGGGAGACGCCCGTCGAAGTGGGGCACGATGCGTTGAAAACTACTCTCAACTTGGTGGTGAGCTTGTCTTCTCTTATTACGCCGTGGTGGGGGAGATAGACGCGGAATTGCTCCGCTGCTCGTTGATCGAGTTTTGACATGTGCTTAAGGTCCTCGTACTCTTTAAGGAAGTCTAGATAGGCGTCTTTCAGTTTGTTGGAAGCGATCAATCTTCTTTTGAGACTCCTCAAGGTTGCATTTGCGATATGCTCGGACGATCCTAGAAGTGATCGGTCTTTGCCTAATTTGAAGGGGAGCCTAACTACAAATCTCCCTGTGAATGTACGGGAGTACGTGGAGGTAAAGAATCGCTCGCAGTGCTCTTCTTCCTCGGTTAATGGTCTGGGTTTGTTGATTTCTTCAATTTCCCAGAACGCCCTAAGTTGCTCGCTGAGGTTATCTATTGATATATGGTGGGAGGTAACGGTATGTGTCGAAGTGGTCGAGACTTTTCCCGAAACGATCCATCCTAATCTAGTTTGTTGCGCGATCAAGGGGCCTTCTAATCGTTTTAAACCTTCCTGCACTATCGCACCGAAGGCATCTGCTCCGATCAACAAGTCTATTTTGTCCGATGAGGTCAGCTGCGGGTCGGCTAGCTGCAGTTGGCTCAATACTTTCAGACAAGATAGATCTGTTTTTGGAGGCCGATAACTCGAAATCTTACTGATGACGAGAGCTTCTAACCGTATCGTTTCGTTCGGTTTGAAATGTGGGGCAATTATCATTCGCGCCGTGCTAGTGACTCGAGTGTCGACTAGGTCTCCCAATCCCTTAATAGCAATGTCTGTTGGTTGTCTGTCCATTTTCAGTGTTTGAGCGAGAGTCTCGCTTATGAACGAGACTTCCGAGCCTTGGTCGATCAAAGCTCGGCATGGTAAGGTTTGTCCGTGGGACTTGATGAGCACTCGGGCTGTTGCGAGCATCACAACCGCTTGGCGCGTGCCGCTAGCGTGCATGGAGACGCTGGTTGCCCGTTGCTCGCCTGACGAGGGATCGGATTCGATTTGGTCGTTGCGCGAAGTCGACGGTTTGTCACAGTTAGGGTTGGGTTGTTCGAAATGCAACCAGCTATTGTGACGTTTTTTGCATATTCTGCAATCGTATTTACTTGTGCATTGCGCTACTTGATGTCTCGAGCTCAAGCAGTTTATGCACAGACGGGAGTGTTTGCATTCATCGTACCTTTGCTTAGGTGTGAATTTGATGAACTTGGGGCATTTCGTAATGAAGTGCTCCTGCAAACAGATAGGGCATTTTATTTTTGCCGTATCTCGAGGCGGGTTGCGCTGTTGCGCATTGGCCGCTTTGTTTTGCTTGGCTGTATTCTGACCAATGTTTACAGCGTGGGACGACCGTTGTTGTCGAGGCATATCTGACGACTTCTGCTTCGTCGAAATATTCATGACCTCTAACGTGTTGATTTGCTCGTCGACGAATTTATTGAATGAAACGAGTGTTGGGAGGTCGTTTTTGTCTTCCAACGAATGTTCCCACTGCTTGCGCAGACCTTTTTCGAATTTATGCGTGAGCATATGGATTATTATTGGGTCCCATTGGTCTATGGGGATTCCCAACTTCTTGATCGATTCTAAGGAGACAGTAGTTGTGGTCCTTAGATTCTTCAACTCTGTTAGATTGTCAGAGTGAACGACAGGAATTGACGAGAGACGCGTCAATAAGGTATCGACTAGAACGCGTTTATTCTCGTACCGTGACTTCAATAGCTCACGGGCGATGTTGTAGTTTTCGCTTGTGAGCGAGAGTGCCGATATCGAGGACTTGGCATCTTCTTCCAAGCACGAAACCAAATATTGCAGCTTCTGTACAGGCGCGATGTTCGCGTTGTCGTGTACCGCTGCGTTGAATAGGTCACGAAATTCTGGCCAGGCTTGGATATCACCTGCGAATTTCGGGAGGGTCATTTGGGGCAATCGAAT
>JABFPU010000057.1:0-10457 GCA_022817225.1 Nyleta sp. ZL-2020
AATGAATGGCGTATTTTGTTTGCAACAACTCGCTCAGTTAATAAAGGATGCACTTATGTGGACTACATTGTCTGTCCTATATTAACTGAGCGAGTTGTTGGAAACAAAATACGGCATAACTAATGGGCGCAAATGTAAACAAACGACTATCGTTTAACAAATCATTAGACGTTGGTGAAAAGTGACTGCGAAAAATTGCAATAACAAGTAAGTATATTAATTATTGGTAATAATTTTTGTCGTAAAGTATTAAATGGTAGTTTTCGTAGATTTTGATTATAAATAAGTTTAAAAACAATAGAATGTAACGTATTAACCTGATCAACATTGATTGCCGTTACATATTGATCAAAACTGATTAATTACAAATGTCATTACTTTTGGCTAAAGAAATGACTTTCTTACTTTATGCAATTTAATAATTGTATTTTTACATTACAGTATACAATATGTGTGATTATTTTTTAATAAAATATGTAACTAAGTCAATAAACGAAACTTATTCCTTTTATTGGTAATAATGGACTTTAATCATAAATTACTTTTATAGTATAATAGTTTAAGAAAACTTATGAACTGGCTAAGATTCTTCAATAATTATAGCCATACATTTTATTAGGAGAAACAAAAATTGAAATATTTTTAAAGCTTAATATGTACTTATTTAATAATTGAAAAAGTTAAAAAATAAATAATGTTACATAATTAAACAATTATGAAATTATAAAAAAAATATATAATTGAAAAATTAAAAAATAGAAACAATAAAATAAAATTGAATAATTAACAAACAATATTCTTCTGTATTTTTACTGCTTTCAATTGGTACACATTTTAATTTAATTATATTTAGATTATTAAATTTTTTTCTCAATTAATTTACGGTTTCATTTTTAATAAAGAAAATATATATTAAATTAAAACGTGTAACATAAATTATTTAAAGTATATAAGAATATATTGTTAGTTATTTCATTGTTTCTATTTTTCATCCATGAATTATTTAACATTATTTATTTTTTAAATTGTTGAATTATTTAAAAAAATTAATTATTAAACTGTCTAAATATTTCAATTATTTTTTCTTTTCTCCAAATAAAATTTATGGCTACGATTATTTACAAACCTTAGTCAGTTTGTTAGTTTTGTTAAGCTATTGTATTGTAGAAATATTTTATTCTTATTATTTAAATACTATACTATTGGAATTTGCAAAAAAATAATACTGTTTTTTGACAATTGGTTACTATGTCTTTATCGTATGTAAATCTGTGGTGTGTGCTTTCTGACTGCAAATCTGAGATTTATGCTTTTCCGCATCCCTGTTGAAAAATACTATTAGTATTAGATTATGCAATTTTTTCATAATTTTGGACAAAATTGCATTGTCCTAATAGTATTTTTCAACAGAGATGCAACTCTGAGATATGTACTTATTCCCTGCAAATTTGAAATTGGCCATTCTTTACTGCAAATCTGATGTGGGCCTTGTTCACGGCAAAATTTGAGATGGGTCCTTTTTCTTACGAGGTATCGAAATATAGTAGGAAAATTCCACGAATATTTTTTGAAATATTAAAAAAATTTCGCAATTGTTATTATAAATATTCTAAAGTATTCCTGGTATATGACAAGAATGTAGAAATGCCCAGGCTAAAAAATATTCCTGGAATGTACCAATAATATTTAAAAACATTTCTGAAACAATTTGAAAATCGAAAAATGTATAAATTTGTATATCTTTCTAAAATTATATTTACAACATTTTATTAAGTATAAAAAAAATTAAAAATTGTCGAGTTTTTAAATGTTCCACAAACATTTTGAAACATTTTTAGTATATTCCAGGAATATTTTCCAGAATATACTAAGAATATTTTTCAGAATATACTAAGAATATTTAATTTTTTTTTAAACTTAATATTAAGAATATTTTCCAATATTTCAAAATTTTTCGAAACATTTATTATATTCTATAAAAATAGGAAGGGACGCAGTTAATAAAACGAAGTACACAATCAATATCTTCGCAATTACCCGATATTTTCCAATACATTCATTAATATATATTCAATCATTCATTTATTAATTAATGTATTATATATTTTCATTTCTAATTTCATAACTGAAAAAGTTTGAAGGAAAATTTATTTCATTTTATGTAATTCTTTGTGATTTTTGTAATTAATCAATAGTTAATTGGTAGTTATCTTTTGGACATTAAATTTGACTTAACAACAGTTAATTAGTTAATAATTAACAATTTATTAATATACAAAATAAATACTGATAAATCTGTATAAAGAAAAAAGTATTTAAAATTCTATGTATTCTATATTGAGCAAGTTTTGTGTCTACATTTATCCAAATGTGTTTCCTACTCTCACTAATACCACTACAAAATTCTTTTCTATCTTAAAATGGTTCACCCGTTTAAAATAGTTATCCGTTTCTTTACTCTAAATCTGAATTGGCCCATTTTTGGCGCAGACTTAAACAAAGTTGAATTACAAAATAATTCCACATCAATAACGATTCGTTGCATAAAATTATTGCAAATTCATAATATTAAGTACTTTTTTCCTTGAATATTTGCCCAAGAAATACACAGACTTTTTACATATGAGCTGCAACAAATTTTAAACTTAGACGCGCAATAAGTCGAAAAGTTCCGCACTTATTTTTAGCTCAAGATTTCGTAGAAGAAATTTCTTCCGCTTAGTTTAGAACAACCTGTATTACAGTAAGACGAATTTTTAAATAAATGTATATACAACATTGGGTTAATATGTTACATTCTCTCTTAAAATATGTTAAGATATCGTATATCTTGTTGCCTTGTAAACAAATTATGAAACTGATTATGTCTGCGGATGGTGCATCATTTTTTCTATTTAATATACAAATGCACGTGTAAACAGTATTCTACATCTTCTTTTCAGGATTGTGGAGCTTGTATTCGGGTTCTCTGAACATTTTGCGTATCTTTCTGTTGAGACTGAGTAGTTTATTTCGTTTTTGTTTCTTTGCATTCTTTGTTTCATATTTTTTATCTTCTTTTCAATTTATGTAGGGTTTTTTCACTTTTCTTAGCGCTTGGGTTTGTTTGCGACAGGTTTATTTATTTATTATTTCTTCAATTTTTTGCAACTATAACTGGCATCATATTACAATACATTGTTAAACTAAAATCGTTTAAACATGGAGTCTGATAAACGTGGGAAATCGAAACAGAAAAAGATCAAAATGTTTCAGCAGGAATGGTTTACTAAGAATCCATCTTTGCGAGATTGGTTGCTTCCAGTTGAAGATGATTCTACCAAGTTCCATTGCAAAAGTTGCGGAGGTCCTTATTCCGGTGGATTGTCTGAAGTAAATAGACATGCGGTGACAAAATCTCATCGCACAAACATGGGCGCTTCATCTGTAACTTCATCTGCAGAAGAGAATCCAGATTATCCACCCGAGAGTCATCGCGAGGGCTTTTCGAACTGTGCAAACATCAGCACTTCATCTGCAATTGCATCTGCAGAAGCGATTTCAGATGGCAACTTGGATAGTGTCAGCATGGAACCGCGAAAGAAGAAGCCAAAGGTTTTCCAGCAAGATTGGTTTGGTAAGAATCCATCTTTGAAAGACTGGTTGCTTCCGGTTGAAGATGATTCTTCAAAATTTAGATGTAAATTTTGCGGGGGCCCTTACTCCGGTGGATTGTCTGAAATCAACAAACATGCGTCGAGAAAATCTCATTGCAATAATATGAGCTCTGCATCTGCGATCCCACCGGCAGAAGAGATTTCAGACCATCCGCAGGAGAGTCATTGCGAGGGTAACGCGGGTACGGGAAATAATGTTATTAGGGAACCGCGAAGAAAGCAGCCAAAGGTTTTCCAGCAGGATTGGTTTGCAAAGAATCCATCTTTACGAGATTGGTTGGAACCAGTAGAAGACGATTCTTCCAAATTTTATTGCATTGTTTGTAATAAGCCTTACATTGGTGGATATTCGGAAGTTGAAAAGCATGCTAAGACAGTTTTCCATTCTAATAATTTGGTAGCTAAAGGTTTTTTGCCACCCAACATATCTGTGCAAGAATCTGCGACAATGAGTGATTGTCTAAAAGAATCAGAGATCGATTCATCAGTTGAAGCAGTGTCATCGGAAGCAATATACATTGGTGAAATTGCAAGAGAAGATCCACCTAATTCATCTTCGTCATTAGATCCTGAATTAGTTAACAAAATCAGAACAGCTGAATTGAGGTTGTGCGGTTTTTTTGCAGAACGAAATCTTGCCATTAGCCTTGCCGATGAATTGCTTCCGATCATCAAAGAAATTGGTAAAGACCCACAAGTTATTCAGAACATGTCTCTCGGGCGTACAAAAGCGACGCAAGTTGTTAAGAATGTGTTGTGCGTTCGGGAAACATCGCGACTTGTAGACACCCTTAGAAACACGAAATTTTCCATCTATGTTGACGAAACATCAGATATCAACAACGATAAGTGGATGGGTGTAATAGTTCGCTTTGTGGATCCAAATTCTTTGACTGTTCGAGCTCAACTGTTACAACTGATTGAATTAGACGCTCGTGATTGTTCAGCTCCCAACATATTTAAAGCCTTTGACAATGAGCTCATTAAGAAACAAATACCTTTCGCTAATGTTGTAGGTCTTTCGTGCGACAACGCAAGTGTTATGGTAGGATCAAAGTCATCTTTTTGCACATTTATGAAGGGCAAGAATCCTAATGTTTCATTTTTTGGTTGTATTTGCCATTCGGCAGCTCTAATTGCGAACGCTGCTTGTAAAGCCCTGCCTGACGCGTGCGAAGATCTGATTAAAAGTGTAGCTACATATATCAATGCTAGCCCAAAAAGATCAGCCATATTCGAAGAATTTGAGGAATGTTTTGATCAGACGAAGCTTAAAGTGTTGAGATTGAGCGGCACGCGATGGCTTGTGCGTTACGAGTGCGTTTCAAGAATATTGCGTCTTTGGAATTCACTAACTTATTTCTTTATGGAACAACATTTTTCAGATAAGACAAAGGAGTCTGGCAAAATATATGGATATTTAAACGATGACTCTATTAAAGCATGTTTCTTTTTCCAGCAGTACATTTTAGATGCGATGAACAGATTCAATGCGAAATTCCAATCTAGGCAAACGTTAGTTCATTTATTGCAGCCTGCTTCCAATGGGCTATTGAAATACTTCGCTTTACAGTTCTTAAAGCCAAACTTGTGCGAAAACCCGACATCTCTTTCTGAAACTGATTTTAGCGATCCCAGTAACCACGTGAAGCTGGACCAAGTTAATCTCGGAGAAAAATGTACGGAATTCCTTGAAGCTTCAAAAATGTCCGAAGAACAAATTCATTCTGTTCGTAAAACTTGTTTGCAAGTTTACATTAGTTTCTGCCAAGAAATCGTTTCCCACTTCCGTAATTATTTAAAGAATGAGTTTTTAAGCTGGTTACCTGTACTACGCTCAGATATTGCTTTATTTCATGCCGATAGGGATTCCACTTTCCAACACGTTGTTAATATTTCGCGAAAATTAGGTGGCTTTGATGAAAATCAATTACGAACAGAATGGGATTCACTATATTTCGATGTTTCTCATGAACAGCGAAATACATGGTGTAATTTGTCTTTCGATGAAATGTAGATGGCTATCGGTACACAACAGTCGGTAGATGAAGTTCTTCAGTTCCCTGAATTACGATCTCTGCTGTCTGTAGTACGATGCCTTCCACATTCAAATGCCGAAGTGGAAAGGGCATTTTCTATGTTACCCGATATAAAAACACCAAAGAGAAATCGAGTTAGTGCAAGTTTGTTCAATGCAATGTGTGTCTTTCGTTCTGCTTTGAAAGCAAGGAATGAAACATCTCTTGACATGGATATCGACGAAATGTATTTGCATCTGATGGATTCTAAGAATTTATATTCGAAACCTAATATGACCTCTAAAGTTAATAGCTTAACATTGCATTCTGCAGACGAAGGTTATTATTGAAAACTTTACGCGCTGAATAATTTTTAACTTCATTTGATCCAACTAGCATTCTAACTTTTCATTCGCTCCCCACATGTTTCGTGTTTAAAGATTTGTTATTTGATATATATTTATTGGTAATTCGAAATGACCCGATGCATAAATGTTTGATTTGTAATTGTTTCAACTTAATATTAATAGCAGTTATGTAATGCGTTTTCTAATTTTGAAGCAGCACTTATCACAACTCTCTGTTTAGCTGTTGTACATAATTTTAGATCTCTTTCCTTATTAAAAATAATACTTCATTTAACAGCCACTAAACTAACAACAATTCATTTCATATCCACACTATATATTTTATACAGAAGCATATAAATACTACTAACTTTTACTAACAATACTAACAGAGACAACAATTAAAAAAGACAAAAAATGACAAACACAAAAAACATCTAATGTAGTGTAAATATCTATACGTTATAACTAATTTCCTTAGAATAGGTGCTTATTTTTCTTTATTAGTCTTAGCTTAATTGTATAAAGAGTGTAGTTTACTGCTCTCTGTGTATCGGTTTCTGCTGCGGATTGTGCAGTATTCTACGAATAGAATATTACATTGAACTGTGCACAAATCGCTGCAAAGAGAGCTGAGATAAGCTGTCATGGTGACATGTTTTATTCCATGCTTTACAATTGAAAGGTCAGATTAGGTCGATCTTTTATTACCTAGTACGTTTTCGTTCAATTAGTTTAGTTGTTTTAGTTTAATTCTTTAGTCTTAGCATGCTTCTTCAAATCGCACTGGTAATTTGCGTTAACATTCGCCAACTCATGTTTTCATTCCTTCTCCCATCCTTGCGATGTATTCGTTGTACTTATTTGTTGCAATGCAATGCACTTCACATATGAAATTAATATTATTGTGTTTAATAAATTAATACTTCGTTGTACATATCAACGTATTTTGCGAGAAAGGGGCCATCTCGGTAGCATTGCCAGATAGAAAAAGATACATCCATGTACTTTGTTCGGTGTGACCTTTTCTATCTTCAGCCCTTTCGCTGAAATAGACCCTATTTTTGTAAAACACGTCGATATAAACAACATGCTCAGTATTCAATATATATTTTTTGTACATTAAGGGAATATCAAATTTTGTAGTAAAAAACTTACTTCTAGAATCAGCAATAATTGTTTGTATACTTTATGATATTATAATAAAGATAATTGCATTTGATAATTTAAATAATTTTCAAACAATTAATTTAAGATAATTCTTTTGTCACAACAAAGGGGGGAAAATTACTTTAGTAGATATAAGTTACCATTTATTTTCAGTCAACGAATGCACGTATCCTTCCCATTCCCGATGGAAGTTCACTCAAAGTTAGAATTTGCAATGACAAATGCCATATCCTTAAACGTATACACAGTACAAAAACAAGTGTCTTTATCAAAAACTCTTTATAAAAAATCTCTAAACATCTTCGAATAAGACACTAGGAAGACACCTGCTATTGTAGTGTAGTAAAGAGAAATGTAAGCTTCAGATTTGAATTACGGAAATTTATAAAAAAAATGACCCTATGACTCAAATTACTATGTGCAATAATAATATTTCAAGATCTTACAGTAATGTTTCCTAATAGTAAATGCTAAAATAATCTTCAGTATAACTCCTATATAAGTTTGAATATTGCTTAAACGGTATACATATCACGAAATTCAACTATGAGTGTTGCCACCACCTTCACGTGGTTTCCATTGAGCAATAATATGCATGTATCTGAATGCGCTTTTTCACTTAACAATGTTATCCTATTTATGCACAGGTAGGGTAAATGTCCCCATTAGGAATTACCTTAGTCCCTATCAGTAATGAAATTTCATCAATTTTTTATTATTTAAAGATTTTAATTTAAAGGTTGGGGGTTAGGGTTAATGTCAATAATGCAACTTAATCCTTCATAAGAGCTCTAACATTCTTTTTATATTTTACGATTCATATTGCATGCATATTATTGGCAAAGAGTGGCCTCTCCAACAAAAATTCTCTCCACAATTCTTTACAAAAAGGTAAAATAATATTCAAGAAAGAATTACTTAATGTATGCAAATTATGTAAATGTACATGTAATAAATAAATATTTAATAATTATATGTCTAGTTTTATTTACGTAAATATATATTGTTATCATGTAACCCCTAGGAGATAGAATTTTAAATTTCTATGGTCAGAGAATATTGTATACACCGGTATTTGAGTTCTATTTAATAAATTACATAAATCTACAAATTATTGTTATGAAGGATATCCCTGGCATGTATAATAATATCCACCTTTGTGATTTCCCAGAGATTATCATGTGTGATATCTCTGAGATATCCTTCACATATTTATAGATATCAAAAGGTGAAGAAAAATTCAAAGTTTTTTTATGGTATAAATAAATCTATTTTTTGCTTTTAAATCTTACATTAAAAGATTTGAATTTTTTTTTCACCATATCTATCTAAAATATCCCAGGATATCCTACAGGCATCATATGAGATATTCGTAGGATATCACAATAGCATATAATACTGTTAGTATACTATCATTATATTTTTGGCATAGAAATATACTATTAATATATATTAGCATTTCCGTTAATTGTCATCAACATATTTTTAGGTCATAAATTATCCAAGCCTGAAAATTTCAGGACATTGAAAACCTGAATAAAAGTAATTTTTTCAGAAAATATCAAGCAAATCCATTGAGGTAAAACAAAGTTGTGGCTACTCAAATTTATGAAAATTCGCAAATTTTAGTAGTTATAACTTTTTTCTATGTGGATGGAATTGCTTGATAAATTCTGAAAAAATTGCTTTCAGTCAGATTTTCAATGTCCTGAAATTTGCAGGCTTGTGTAATAAATGACCTAAAAAAAATTGTCGAAAAGTAATGGAAATGCTCATATATATATTATATTTCTTGTAGGGATATTGAAAATAATCACTGACAATTATAAAATGATTTGTAATATATAACTGTTTAATAAAGGTTTTAATGTTTATATTGCATATACAAGAACTTAAAGCGTGAAACTTATTAAATATATATAAATGAATTGTAATATTTTAACTTACCTTCTCACGTAATTTAAAAATTAAATATTATCCTTCAATACAGCAACATATATTAATACATGTGTAAGAGTAATTACTAAAAAAATGTTTGTCCGAACTTTTAACATTTGCAAAATATTACAATTTGTTATTAGTAAATCAATATTTATAAAATATTGTGTAAATATTATATTATTAATATGCTAACAATACATTGGCATTATATTCTGAAATTAATATACATATTTTTATCTTCATAAAAAAAATGATACAAATTTTCAATTTATTCTTCAATTCATTAATTTGGCCAATTAAGTGACATCTCCAATTAATAATTTAATCCCGAAACCATAATTTGTTATATTAATACAAATTTAATTAACGTTATAATACATTTTACGTTAAAATGTCATTTACAAGATTATTAAATTAACTAAAATAACGTTTAATGTTTATCAACAAAATTTAAAAAGGAATTAATAAAATAACTTCAAAATTAATCTTCATTTTGTTGTTATTATTATTAATGTTTATGTTTTACTTCCAGTGCATATAGTATAGTTGTAGATAACATCTTGTAATGAAATTACAAATTTTTCAAATGAAACATTACTGAAGATTTTAAATTTCATCATTTTAAATTTCAATTATCTTATTCTGCGGTCGATAAAACAGCGCGCTAACTGTTCCGCTGTTTCGAGCGCGACGCGCCTAGGGATATCCCGCGGTGGGATAAAACGCGTGGTGGGGGTCGTGGGACATTCCCGCTGGCCGGCCCGTCTGGCATCACTGCCGCAAGCGCGCCTTCGAAAAGCGCGCCAATCAGAGAACGCGGCGCGCCGAATTGAAATTTGTGAGCGCGGACAGAGGCGCGTGTGTGACGCGTGGTGACGTTTCACGTACGTCACAAATCAGATGCTTAGGAAAGTACGTTGACCCATCTCGGGGAAACTAGGTCAACACTTGTGCGCATGAGTAATCCCCACCAAATTAAGAGGCAAGAACCGAGGCATCCTCGGTGATTACAAAAAATAAAAGTTCAGTGTCACAATAAAATTCAATCAGGACACAAGTCCTCAAAGTTCAGCAGTGTTAATCCACAATTCATTGAGAGTAACAACCGAGTTCAATCAAGTGTCAATTTAAGTCGAAGTCAGGACACAAGTCCTCCGAGGTTAAGAGTGTTGATTCAGAGTATTGTGACGGCGCGAAAATGAGCCACGAGCTAGCCGATACGGCGCGCGAGCCAGCATGGGCACGCCAGCCGACCGCGGTTAGGCCTCGCGAAATTTAACCCCTTCTTTTCAGGGACGCGAGAGCTCGCCAACGGCTTTTCGGTG
>JABFPU010000058.1:0-10424 GCA_022817225.1 Nyleta sp. ZL-2020
CTACAGAATAGAAATACGAAGGACGGACTACAATGAAATAAAACAACAATCTTTTTGAAGGTGCTCATGAAAGTCGTTACTTTGATGAGCTATACAAAGATTCTCTCGATCGTGCTTATAATCCAACACCAGGTATGGACGAAACCTTCCTTGTTCCACCGAATCGTGTATCGCACTTCGGGGTGGAAGCAGCGATATCGACGCCCACTAGTCGGCACGTGTGCAGGAATAACAAGCGTTCGGTTCGTGAGTTGAAGACTCACGGTATCAGTTCTGACGGCCGGACAGCTTTGCTTCGTGGGTCTTGTTTCCACTGCAGGGGAAACAGGAACCTTAGGTTCCTCAGCGGACTCTCGTGCCAGTGTCTCTTTCCGAAGCCGAGAACGGATATCCTCCTCAATTAGGCTCTGAAGAGGCGCGGGTTGTGTGGAATCGACTGGGATATCAGCATTCAAGGCTGACAGGTTGTCCGAGGCAGACCTCACGCATCGATCGAACATCTGGTCAAATTCCTCTCTGAATTGATCCTGGATGTACATTCTGATACTGAGAAGTATCAATATAGCTTAGAAAATCTAAATGCCTAATAAGTAACACTTAAGGACGGACACGAATTCGTCAATTTTGAGTGGTCAGAGCTGCAGTAGGGAGTTTGCACAACTGCGTAACACTTCGCACATATCTTGATCGCGCAGTTTGGACCTCTACTACTCTGACTCTATCATCTTTGCCGGGAAAAATTCTTCTAACTCGACCCAATTCCCATTGAGAAGGTGGATTATTGTGACTTCGGAGGAGGACTACATCATTCACTCGGAGTTGCTCAGAAGTCTCCTTCCATTTGAATCTCTGCTGCAATGACAGAAGACATTCTTAGGACCATCGTTTCCAAAAGTCCTTTTGCATCTTTTGAAGAGCTTTCAGGCGATTCAAGTTGTTGAGATTCTTCTCTTCGACGACAGGTCTCGGGAGGGAATTCAGGGGTTGCCCAATTAAAAAATTACCTGGAGTAAGGACGTCGTACGTGTCTAGGTCCTCCGTCAAGGACGACAGAGCTCTCGAATTTAAGCAAGACTCGACCTTACACAATAAAGTGGTCATATCCTCGATGGTAGAGACTATTTGCCCCATGACTCTTTTAAGGTAAGATAAGGTGAAATTAAATGCGGAAAGGAACGCCGGGGTTGAGCAATTCATTACCAAATCGAGGTGAATAGCTCGAGCCTAAAAACAGACAAACACCGCCACCCATGATTTCCAAACTTGTCGACTTCTACCGACTGCTTCTCTAACCGACATGGGTCCTCTATAGTCTATCCCAACGGTCTGGAACGGTCTCGAAGGCTGACAACGTTCGGGGAGAAGATTTTGCATTAATTGCTCATTCGTGCGAGCTCGCATCCTTACGCAAGTAATGCAATTGTGAATAACTTCTTTCAGAAGATTGCGACCGTTGAGGATCCAAAAACGTTGCAGAATGGTCCTCATAGTATGTTGATTGCTACCATGTAAGGTGACTAAATAACATTGCCTGATAATAAGAGAGAAGAATCTACCTCCGATTCTCAGCAGGCCGTCTTTATCCAAAAACGGATTGAATGTGGTCAAGGTTGATTTTTTCGGAATGGTTAAGTTATTCGAGAGAGCTCTGATCTCTATCTCGAAGTGTGCTTGCTGGATCTCGCGCACAACGTATTTTGTGGCGATCTCTATATCACAGCTGTTCAGACCAGGCTCAAGAACATAGACTCTTTTTATCTTCCATTTGGTAAATTTAATGATGTAGGCCGTAGCTCGAATCAATCTCGGCCAGGAAGAAAAGTGCTCAAGTAGACATACTCGATTCTTAGTCTCTATGTGGTGATTCCTCAACCTATGTCCTTCTCCAGGTTCTGGTATAATTGGCTGTCAGGGCCAAAGCATCCTGTCATTAATAAACCAATCAGGACCATTTTGCCACAAACTGGAATTCATCAGTTCCTGGGACGAAATTCCGCGCAAATTTAAGTACGAAGCGTTGTCCTTTGATTGGAAGTGAAACCATTCAGTTTCTGGAAGCAAACTCTGAATTTTGCAGACTCGATTTGCCATGATAGTCTTCCAAGAACCAGGATGTTTCTTGAGCCAACCTAAAACGATGGTGGAGTCCGACCAGCAGAGTATTTAGCTCTCAGCGATTGGTAAGGACTTTCGTACGTAATCGATCAATTCTGCCAATAATACAGCACCGTGTAACTCTAAAAGGGGGATTGACAAGGTTTGAACCGGAGCTAATCGGGTCGTTGCCATGAGCAACCAAGAGATGCAACCACCGTTGACGTCTTCTATTCGCAAGTAGACTGAGGCAGAATACGCTTCATATGATGCGTCACAGAAACCGTGAAATTCCACAGACTTGTGTGTTTCTGAGAAACCTACCCATGTAGGGAATTTTAAATTTGATAATTTACTCCAATCTGAACGAAAGGCTTGCCACGTGGATTCAGGTGAAATACTGACCACCTCGTTCCAACCTAGTTTCTCTAGCCATTGGTTCCGCATCAGAATTTTTGCTTTGATCGTCACGGGAGACAACCAATCCATGGGATCGAATACCGTTGAAATTTGCGAGAATAACGTTCTCTTCGTCAATTTTCCCACCAAGGGATTTAATTGGGCCATCGAAAAGTGGAAGAAATCAGAAGCAGGGGACCATTGCATCTCCAAATCTTTCAATTCAGAACTTTGGAATAAGGTCATTTCCACTGCATGCGAGCAATGCGCTTCCGGTATGGATTTAGGTAGTAATTCGGAGTTCCCTATCCATTTGCGCAAATTAAAGCCACCTAACTTCAACAATGAGCTGACTTCTTGTCTTATCTTTTCCAGCACTTCTATCGTGGAATTACCGAACAATACATCATCAACATATATTCCCGTTTTGAGATTAACGGATGCGAGCGGATAGTTTTTACCGTGAAGGATTACCAATTCTTGAATTGCTCGCATCGCTAAATAAGGGGCGCAAGTAGTACCGTATGTGACGGTATTAAGCAAAAAGGCTTCAGTAGGAGCTTGTGGATTATAACGCTATAGGATGCATTGAAACTTTCGATGATCCTGATGGATCCAGATTTGACGGAACATTTTTTCCACGTCAGCAGCTAACACGAATCGGTATAAGCGCCAATTCAACAAAATCGATGCAATATCGCATTGCAATTTGGGACCCGGATGAAGAAAGAGAGAAGAAGAAATGCAATTTCTCTCGTTGAGAGAAATTGCATTTCTTGTAACGCTAGTTGCATTGAAAACTACGCGTAATTTTGTCGAGATGCTGTCACGAATTACTGCTCGATGTGGAATGTAGAGGTTTGACTTTTCAATGCTCTTCAAGCGAGTCATTTGACCCAATTTCAGATATTCGTCACGAAATCGACGGTAATCGTCATATATTTCGGGATTTTTTCCAGGTTCTTTTCTAGCCGTTCCAACGATTTTACAGCATAGCAATGAGAATCACCCAACTGTTCTCCCGGGTCATCAAATTTAAACGGCAGTTTCGTGATAAACCGACCTTCAGGATCACGCGAATAATTTTCCCTGAAGTAGGTTTCGCATTTAATTTGATCTTCGGTCAAATTGGGGGAGGATGGAACAGCTTCCACCTCCCAGAATTTAATTATGGAGTTGTTTAATTCTCTCAAGGATGCAGAGTGGTTGACTGAAAATTATTGAGTGTGTGAGGATTTAGTAACTAACGAACCGGATATGACCCAACCGAAGATAGTGCATTGAGCGACGAAGTTCTCTCCTGCATTTTTCTTTACTACACCTTTCAATATCAATGGCAATAGATCTGCCCCTATCAAAAATTCAATTGATTTCCCTGATCCTAATTGAGGGTCTGCTAAGGTCAATCCCTTGATGCATTCCAAGTCATACCTATGCACGGACGGGATTTTATACGAGGTGATTTTTCTTATGACGAGTGCATTGGCTCTATAGCAAGGCGTCTCCTTACTACGTGGTGACAACTGGACTGAAACACGAGAAGTTATCGATTCGGCAGTGTGTCCACCTACTCCTGAGATCACCGCGTTTACGGGTATCTTACGTAATTTAAGACGAATCGTCAATTCCTTTTAGATAAAGGAAGTTTCGGAACCTTGATCAATAAGGAATTTATGACTACGCTCGTCGTCTGACCTTTCTGACACTTCTCCTGAGTCGTGTTGGTTTTCAAGATTGGCATTGTGCGTCTTGATTGATGGATCCTTCCTAGTACGGTCGGATCTTTCTTTTTCCGAGAACACTTCACGAGGGTTTTTAAAATGCATCAGAGTGTGATGCCGTTTTTGGCAAACTTTACAATTAAATCTACTAGGGCATGATTTTGTCTCATGAGAGGTGGAAAAACAATTAACACATAACTTTTAAGCCCACTTTTCTCGATCATTGAGTTCTTTGAACTTCACGCAAAGGAAGATCGGATGTGATAGCTTACAGAAAGTACAGCTAACTCGATTAGTCTGGTGCGTTTAGAATTTTGCCCCGTGATTTCTAGGAAGTGTTTTTGGAAAGTCCTGCCTTTCCTGCAATGCGACAAGGGTGCGTTCTTTTTTGTCTAAAAATGTTTTCAATTTGTCTAATTTCGAGAATTCTGTTAAATCACTTAAGGTCTTTCTCACTTTCTCCCATTCAACAGTCGATGCATGATCGAACTTCGTGGTTATAAGATACACGATGAGGAATTCCCAATGTTCGACGGGAAACAGTAGCTTTTTTAGGGCACTCAATGTTTAATTTATCGTGAAAGTGAGATGCCGCAGACTATCTAACTTATCTTTTACCAAATTTGGTAAGTCGAAAATATTATGTAGATGTGCACTGATAACTAACCGATTGTTGGAGTAGTGATCTTTCAACGAAGCCCAAGCGATATCGAAATTCGCGTCTATAACGTCGAGATCTGAGATAAGGGAATGAGGCTCCTTGTCCAAGGATGCAATCAAGTATTTCAGTTTTTGTACCTTTGAAAGAGAAGGCTCATTGATAATTGCGGCGGAGAACAAATCTGAAAAATGACTCCATTCTTCGAAATCTACGTTAAACTTTAGGAGCTTCAATTCTGATAACCTAACGCGTCTCTGTTGAGGGAAACTGTGCTCACTAGAAAGTTCGTGAAACGTCGAATGGGCTGTAGGGGAATTGTTACTCGCTGGAAGAAGAACTCCCAATTCTGTATTCAGAAAATAGACTGCTTCCTCGTACGCGAACTCAGTCGCGTCAATTAATCCCTCTGAGAAATATTCATAATCCTGTCTCTGGTCTATAGGGATACTGGACAAGAGTATGATATGAATTCCCTTCAACTTTGTCCATAGCAAATCTAATCGTTCCAGCCGATCTTTCAACAACTGAATGGTGTATTTGGCCTTTCCTAATTTCTTTACGTTTTTAATATAGTTCCTAACAGTGTGGCTTTCAAATTCGAACGTATTAAGTAATTCTGCTACAGTTGAAGCTTGGATAAGTGCTGCAGTTTGCATTTCATTAGAAAATGAATTAATTCATGAGAAAAAAGTTGTTTTACATTTTTGAATTTCTTCTTTGAGAAAAAGTTGTTTTTTGGTTGTAATTTATTTAATATTCAGTATAACTGAAATTTATATTTCGAAACTTGCAAATTTTACTATTTTAAGTTTCAAAAATTACAACTTTTTAATACTTGTTTAATTTTTAGAAATATTTTAAATGCTCTGTTTTTGTTTAACTACTTTTGTTTAACCTACATCCGGCTCGGAGGACCATGTTATGTTTGGGCAGGTTGAAATTATTCAATTTTTTCTGTACAAACAGTACATACCCGGAGGTTAAAAAAAAAGGAAATAAACAAATTTTTTAATTGTGGACTGTATTATTTTTTATTCAATACAAGAAATTAGACCTTAATAGAACAAAAGCAAAAAAATTGATCACTGAACGCAGTGATTTTCTCAATATCGCTACGCCTTTTTGCAATGCTCTTTTTGGCTGAAAATAAAGGGATGTGTTGCGAGTTGAAAACTCCCAACCATGAAAAGCTGGTCGAACTAAAAATAACGAAACTAAAAAGGGCCGTTGGAACTGGAAATTTCCAACCATTATGGGGAGTGGTGAGAGGGAGAGGGAGAGGGAGATTGATTGATTGATTGATCATTTTATTACAACCCTGGGACTATGTCTTGTCATGGATTTGCAAGTACAATTAAAGATTAGAGTAAGGAGCAATACAATATAACGCGATAGTGACAACGTAGCGGCGGTAAATACAATAAGATAATAATAATGATAATAATAAGGTCGAATTAAATAAAAACATAAACATAAGACGCCTGAGTGACAAGTGTTACGTGAGCAATACGTCGTTTTCCAACAGAAAAGCTTTAAGACGTTTCTGGAACACAGCCAGACTTGTCGCAGCAGTGATACTATTCGGGAGACGGTTCCAGTAACGTGGCGCTAGTACAGCGAACGAGTTGCGAAATGACTCAAGACGCGCGTGTGGAACTCGCAATGAATCCGTGTTCCCCCGTAACCCATAATCATGCAAGATCACAGGAGTGGTCAGTTTAGCGGCCAGGTACGGGGGGGTACCCGAAGCCAAGAGTTGGTAAACGAATGTGCCTAAAAAGTAGAGGCGGCGCTTGTCGACTGTCAACCATCCCAAACGTCTGTAAAACGGTGTGATGTGCTCACATTTTCGAATTCTGAAGATGAATCGTATCGCAGCATTCAGCGCTCTACACAGCACAAGGTTTTGTGCCGCAGAGATGCCAAGGTGGACTAGGCAGCAATAGTCAATGCACGGCAGAATAATTGCGGAAACCAGACGTATTCTAACTGCGAGAGATAGCGCACCCTGTGAAATTGCGAAGCGGCGAAGGCAGGAATGGATCTTACAACTGAGGGCAATAACGTTTGACGACCAGGACAAGGTGGAATCAAAAATGACACCCAGATTTCTCGCAGAATTGACGATTGGTATGGAGATGTTATGGATGTTGATCCTATGTAGAGTGTCGTAATCGATCCGATTCACGTGCCGTGCGCTGCCCACGACAAGAAGTGCCGTCTGTCTATGTTAGGTCTAAGCATGTTGACTTCGGCCCAGCGACAGATGGAGGTGGCATCCTCCTCAACTTTCAGAAGCGCTTGGTGGAGTTCGTGCGGGTTACAGGAGATGTATGTCTGAAGGTCGTCGGCAAAAAGGAGGTGCGCCGTGTGACGGAGAACCGATGGTAGGTCATTGAGGTAGATTGCAAAGAGAAGAGGTCCCAAAACAGATCCCTGAGGCACTCCGGAGCAAATCTCTCTCCAATTGGAGAGAGAACCGTCAGCGTTGCGCACAGCTTGTACACGTCCTGTCAGGTAGGAGTGGAACCATTTTAGTGCAGGGTTAGAAAGACCAAGCAACCGAAGTTTGTTGAGGAGGATTCCATGGTCGACAAGATCAAACGCCTTGCTGAAGTCAAATAGAACGAGAATGGTGATCTCGCGGTTATCCATACCGAGCCTGATGTCATCGACCAGTTTTATCAGCGTGGTTTGCGTGCTATGGCCCTTCCTAAAACCCGATTGATAGGGATCGAGGAGTTCATGTGCATTCAGGAAGGATGACAGCTGTTCGTGAACCAGACGTTCAAGGACCTTGGATAAAATTGGTAACAGCGATATTGGGCGGAAATCGCCCAGTTGGGAAGGATTCTTCTTCTTAGGTATAGGTAGAATTATGGATTTCTTCCACGTGTCAGGGAAAACCGAACGATCCAGCGATGAATTTAGGAGATCGAGAAAGAATGGGGTGGCAACAGGTAGGGATTTTTCTAGAAATAGCCAAGGTATATCGTCAGCTCCGGTGGATTTTGAATTAGGACGATTGAAAACAGATAGAAAGTCATTCAATAGAATGTGTTTAAAATAGAAACGGTTAAGGGTAGGATCGGGAGTAGGGTGTAGATAGAAGATAGGGTCATTCGAAGTAAAGAGGCCGGAAACATTCGATACTATTGCTGCAAAGTGGTCATTAAATTGTTGTGGACTAAAAGGAAGCTGGATAGATACACGGGCTAGTACGAGTCCCAGACCACGGAGCTCGCGCCAGTATTCCTCTGACGTTGAGCACTGTGAGAGTTTCACTAGATAGTGATCATTCTTACTCGAAAGTAGTTGGTTTTTTACCAGGTTTCTTTGGACATTGAAAAGTCGGACATTGTCAGGGCTTCGATCACATCTCAGTCTATAGCGGAGCCTATTTCTAAGAGCAATTTCCTTTTTAATAGCAGGTGTGATCCATGGGGCTGGGGGGCGCTTTGAGTTATAGGTTTTCAGTGGGGCGTGATGGTTCATGGTATGAGATAGATGAGTATTAAAGATGGAGAGCAGTGCATCACTGAATCAATGAATCATCCGCAGTAGCGCCATTCCAGTCTAGGTGGGATAGGTCTCGGATAAATGTCTCGTGGTTGAAGGCTTTAAAGTCACGGTATTGGAAGGTGAAGGTTTTAGGGATCGGGAACCTATGAGAATAATTGAAGGTGATAAGTTCGTGACCCGAAAGGAATGGGGAACCTGATTGACGAAAGTCATGCACCTTGTCTAGGTCGTCGACTAAGACGAGATCGAGCCACGTGTGTGATGTCGGGGTGTGATGGGTAGGGTTGGAGGGGACAATACCAAGGTCATTCGACAGAGCAAAGTTTCGAATGGTTTGAGAATCATGGTTATCTATGTTCAGGTTGGAGTTAAAGTCGCCAACGATAACCACGTCAGAGTAGAGGTGCGAAAAGTCACTAAAAGCTGCGATAGTCTCCGAAATAGCTGACTCTAGGTGGACGGTAGACAACTGAGAGGAGAGTTTTGACGCCATGAAGGCCCTTCAGTTCAACTAACATGAACTCAGGCCGTCGGTGAACATAGGTAGATGCTGAGATACAATACGCCGAGACTGGTTTGCGAACATAGACAGCAACGCCGCCACCAATTTTCCCGCGACGATCATTACGTAGAAGATAGTAATTTTTGAGTTCCACCGCAGCGTCCAGAACGAAGTATTCAAGCCACGTCTCTGTCACAGCGATGACGTGAAAATCTTTATCGCGAAAGAAGTCTGTGAATTCTTCGACATGCTTAGTCAGTGACTGGGCGTTGACTAGAGCTATGCGCAGAGAACAGGAGCCATCCGCACCTCCGACCCTAGTTGGTCATGCATTTGTCACTGGCCCCGATTCAGGGAAATGTTCTCTCGTAGTTGGAAACGGAGTGGTCCCAGCGTCACGCGGTCCATCCGTGCGTGCTGGATGAGACAATGCAGGCACAAAAGCGGGGTCGATGACGTTAACCTCCATTGCTGTCTGAATGGGAGTACCACTAATTTCAGAAAAAGCAATGCGTTGGCTATTAGATGTTTTCCTGACATAAACAGTACCATTGGACATCCAGCACGCATGGTAATTATGCGTTCTAGCAAACTGTTTTGCATCAAACAAGATTTTTCGCTCAGTACGTGTCGAGCGTTCATTAACAAGTATGTCCGTTTCGGAGAGACCCGGCTGTAAGTCGGATACGCGAACGCGACCTTTGGCTCTTTTAGCTTTAATCCAAAGAGAGCGGAGATGCGGAGACGCGAAGCGTACTAGTATGACACAATTCTGGTTGCGTTTGGTCGGCAAACCGCGAACAAAACTGATATGGTATTCCTCTAAGTTGAGGTCCAGGATACCCGCAAGCTTGGATACCGTTTCCCTCGGGGCAACAAGCATCTCAGGTGGCAGTCCCATAATAACAATCTCGAAATTGCGATTCATTGAAAACTGAAGATCTCGGATCAATGACGCACGCTGATCGGTTGAGAGAGGACCGTCAGTAGCGACAGCAGACTCAAGTCTATCGATACGCGTGTCGACACGTTTGATATCGAGATCAAGTGCGTCGAGCCTAGCAGAGTTGTTATTGGAAAAATTTGTTATGTTGTCAAGCTTAGAGCTGATGTCCTGCAGGTCCTCTCTCAACTGTCCCAAATTGCCAATCTCAACATCCATCGAATTGATTTTCTGTTCCAACGAGGACAGACATGAGACCTTGGACATGACATCGCCAATCATGTCTCGCAATGCGGTAAATTCAGGGAGATGCTCGCATGTGAAAAACCCGCAGCAAGATCTTCATCGTCCGGGCGTGAGCGTTTCAGAGCAGGACTTTGACTTGAGAGTGTAGGGTTTGCTGCCATATTTACGCCATGGGACGGGTCAATTGGACGGGAAAAAGCGTATTTTCGAGATTAAAATAATTCGCAGAAAAATTCGCTTAATAAATGCACGGATAAACAAAATAATTAAACAAAAAACGAAGCAAAAAAAGAGAAAAAAGAAAAGTATGAATAAATAAATAAACAGGTAGATAAA
>JABFPU010000059.1:0-10321 GCA_022817225.1 Nyleta sp. ZL-2020
GTATAATAACGTGATTTTGTACTACAAACATTTCTTCAATTGTGCCAAATTTTGGAAGAAGCTCTTCGTCATTTTCTAAAAGAATAATTGAGTTATGCTGATAAACGGTTTCATATCTTGTTACTTTTGGCGTTATCATAATTTGTAGGTCGCGATGAACAAGTTCGCCAGCGAGATCATATATTAAGTAGGCAGTTGGTAAATTACGTAGCAAAATTATTTGTCCAAATTGAATATCGTCTCCATAATACAGGAACTTTTTGTCTGGCACATTAAAAGCATCCCCCAAACGAGAGCATAGTCGAGCTTGATGCCTATACGCTAAAGTGTAAGATAGATTTTTGAAGCTTCTGACTATTGGAACAAGCATTTTGAAAAGGTAGTGTGCACTTTCAAATCGAAAGCAAGAAGTCTGACGCGGTGGACCAAATAATCTGATGTATCGCGGGATGTGTACCATGAAGTGAAATTTCGGAACAATGATATTTGGATACATATCATTGAAATCTGCAATGTACAACTCTATCATTCGCGACAACAAGTGGATGCTATGTTCCTGAATTTCGTACGAGAAACATAAATTAAGTATTTGTAAAAGACGAGCATGACAGAGTATACGTCGTCTAATATTGTCATCATCGTTGATCAAATCCGCTATTAAAAATGGCAGTGTGTAAACAAGCGAAATAATTTGAGAGGCGCTCTGTCGTAGATTACCATTCTGAGTTATGTGCTCGAATAATATTTCTGCAGGCTTATTTATGTTGAAATGGTTGAAATCGAAACATGAAATTCGGGCATTCAAATCTTCAATCGTGAACAATTCCACTTCCACTATATAATAATGCAACACAGCTTTGATGGCAATAGCTGAGACACCTTCTATCAAAACGTGCATTGGGTCTTGAGGCAAACATGTAGTTACGTCGAAAAAATCAATATCTTGCAATGGGCTTTTCGAGTTGACTCCATATCTTCGTTTCCAAAAATTCGTTACACGCACAGGAACATCAGCTTGAGTCACCATTTCTACATGTTCTCGATGTGTCTCCGCGTCTCGTAGTATAAAATTATCTTCATGAAAATTTGTATTCCATTCTTCTTGAGTTGTCAAACATGATCTGCAAGGTCGATACGCAGCTACTGATTCTTTGAAGCCTCCAATTTGTGCTGCAGCGGGTGTATCACCAGCGTAAAATAGCAAAGAACCTCTGAATTGACGTTCTTCTCCATTGATTATAACATATATACCTGTAAAATGTATTTTTTTGTAAGAAATACTGTTAAAAATAAAATATTTTATTGAAATAAAATGCTTGTCTACATGTTGAAGGTATCATTTTCAGAATATATATCATATTTATCAAAATTTAAAAGTAAGGCGTGTTCTAAAAATAAATTTACCTTCTCTTTGTAGAACTCTCATGTCAGCTATGAAAGGTCGCAGTATAGTTTGCATGCCGTGTTTTTTTTAAATATTTGACTTCACTATGGCAAGCACCTGGATGATGTCTCGTGTCGAACGAAACTGAGGGTGCACGTTTCCAATTGTCCAGTAGAACATAAATAGTTTCTCTTTCTTTGCACTAGCACCAAGTGGATTTGCAACTCCCAATTCATCACAGTACAGTATTATAGCTATAGCATTTCTATTATCGCGAAAAAATTCATTTGTTGTATAAACTGATCCGTGTAACACCGTCTGCAGTTTACCGCCATTTTGTACAATGGGATTGTCAATATTTTCTTGCACTTCTCTTATTTGTAACAGATTACGTAAACTGGGGAGAAACGGTACAATGATGCCATATTCTTCTTTTTCAATCAGATCAAGGAAAGGTGGTGTATTTGTACGTATCCAACAGGGCGAGGTTCCAAGAAGTTCTTGAATCGGTTCAACCAAATTGTATCTTTCAACCATTAACTTGTCCAATAAATATTTTGATTGTACAGGAAAAAGGAATTTCCCCGGTGACAATAACCTATGAATTTGTTCTATTATTTCTTCGCTTATTAAGTTCGTATTTGGATCCACATGTTGCTTTATTTCGCTCTGTTAAAAAAGATAAAATTTATTTTGAAAAAATATTTGAAAAATAATTCTAAATTTCATTTCAATTTCACAAATAAAAACAACAAAAGATTCAATTTAATTGAAATAATTAATGCTTACCAATAGAGATTCGGAAAAACTGCTTAATGTATATTCAAGACCCCTTATTATTTCATCCACTGCCACTTGTGACGTTCTACAAGTTTCTCGAACATTGATAAGAAACTGTGCTATTTGTAATTGTAATAATTCAACGGGCAATCTTAATTCGACATTGTCTGTTAAAAATAAATGTAAAAAAATATTATAAAATGGTGTAACATTAATTTTACACGCTAATATAATAAACTAATACTAAATAATACAGTAAATCATTAATTAAGAATTAATTGTAAACTTTATCGACAAAAGTGTTTATTAAATTATAAAAAACAACATTGATTTTGTAAATAATTTGATTTAATTGATACCATTATTTTGAAGATTTATTATGTTTACTACGTTCCCCTGTTCATCGATGTTATTCGGATTTAACACCGCAATTTTGTCAGGGTGAATTTTACGCACGTGTTTTTCAAATGATGTCCATTTAGCAAAAGTTGCTCCGCATCCACGTAAAACACATTTCACTTTCAAGTGGGCATCATATTTATGATAAAGACCCACATGTTTAATGAGCAAGGTATCAATAATACTTGAAAAATGACAGTTATAACACGAGTAGTCCATTTCTTTTGGATAACCTTCAAAAACTGTCGTTTTTAAATCGCGCTACATTCGGGCACGGAGACTATGAATCGGAAAGAACCTTCCGTTAGAATGTGAAATATGATTGGTTGCCCTTATATCTCACATGACACGATTAGCATATATAAGCAAAAGAACATGGTTGCGAAAAAGACATTTAATGTGTCTAGATATAAGACACTAAACGTGTCTAAAAAAAGTGTCTAGAAAATAGACACCTTTTTTTGCAGTGCAATCATGTTAATTAATGACCATCGTCTAAGACGAAATGTAGAAGAGAACCACAACCTCATTAGGTGTTTCGTAATGCCCAAGTACAAGCAGTGCAACTCATCAACCACTGTTGTCACTATAAAGTTGAGAACGAAGAGCCTAAGCACGGTAGGACCTTTTACACCCATTTCAGGAGAACCTCGATTCAACGCTACCCGAGCATGTTGTTCAGTTTCTTGCGTTGATCTTAACTCCAAGTTATCTTCGAAAGGATAAACATGCTTATGGTTCACATGCGTTCCTTTCGATTTACACTTTGCACAACCATAATCACCGTTATATTGTGTCATATTCAAAAACAACGATTTAGCAGGTAAATCACAAGTTCCGCAAATAACTACACCTCTCACTTTAAGGGGTTGTTCGGTGTTTGGAATGTTCATATCAATGCCTGTGTACAACTGTTTAAGATCATCGGAAAAACTATCGACGAATAATTCCACTATCGGTTTACTTTTTCCAAACCACAAACCAGCTAAAAGGACATTTTCCTTCTTCTTTCTTAAAACCGGGGATAACTCATTGATTTTAAAAAAAAGGCCAAACGTTGTACGTAGATGATTTGAATATCTTCACGCCATCTGTATTCCACATGAGCGATATATTTGACGGATTAGACAATATTTCTCCTGGTCGACTCAGCTGTTTATAAATTTCGCCATCGTATATATCTTCCAGATTATCTGGATCAACTTTTTCTCTTGAGAATCTATAATGCAAATGCTCTAGGAAATCGGGCCTTTCGAACATTTTTCGCAACTGATCTATGATTGGCATTTTAATGAAGAAATTGACACCAACATCCCCACAATTGGCACATACTGCGTCCGCACTTTCTAAATTTATACTACATCCTGCGCAATAGTAGACTCTTTCTAACGGAGTTTTAAATTTTTCTATCACTTTTTTAAAGTTGTAAAGAGTTCTTTTGCAATTATTTGGAACCCTGCAGTGTAAGTAAATCAGTTGTAAAACATCCGCTACGCAAACACCAGTCAGTGCATGTCGTAAAGCCAATGACAACGTTGCTATAATACTTTCGGCCAGAGTTATCGGAGCACCGTCGTACAACGGCGCATTAAGATCATCGGCATCCCCATCATCATAGTCATTATGGTTATTGTATAATGCATCATCATCATCTTCTTCTTCTTCGTTTTCATCATCTGACGAGGAATTTTCTTCGTCCGAATCGGTTTGCGATGTTACGTCTGAAGAACCGTCCGAATTATTTTCGTCAATTTCGTTATCATTTTCAGCATCGTGAAATATGTCTTCGTCCGCGTCAAAAAATTCATCTAAACGCAACAAATTGTTTATAATGAATTGCAATTAACATTCTTGTGTAAAATTGACTTTCACAAAAATAAAATTACCCGCAGGTTCCACAAAATCTTGGTTCTCATTTTCCCCATCAGCGTCATTTTCATCGGAAAAATTTACAGATCCCGCGTCATGATCTCTATAGATTTTTTTAAAATATACTATCATAAATACTTCTCAAATGAAACTTTTTCAAACGATTGTACGAGTTATTAAGATTTATCGATACAGGAAAGAATATATAGTTGCAAAAAAATGTACGTTAATCTTACTGTGAAACAAAATTGCTGTGTTCAGTACTTTCACTTGAACACGTCGAACTTGAACTCGTCGAACATGAATTCGTCGAACTTGAGCTTGTCGAACTTGAACTCGTCGAACTAGAACTCGTGTCGTCGGAGTTTATATTTGATTGAGATTCATTGACTGTTGAAGGAACGTTTTTTATGCAATACTTCATTTACATATATTAATATTAAACGCTAAATGATTAAATACACTAGGGCGTGATGTGTAGATTTAGTCAAACTTAAATGGACATTTCAAAAATTTAACAAACAAACGTCAGGAATTAGCGCGAGTATTACATCAAATGGGCAAACATGGAAAGGCATTAAATCACTCCGAGCGATATTGCTCGTCTTTTACATTAATTATTAATGATTAGGTTACAATATTATTAATTTGCATTCAAAATAATTACCTTCGTTTCTTATGTCGAAGCCGCCTTCGTCTGCAACTTTTAGCAACTTATACTTGTGACCAATAGAGTATTCCTCAAATAAACGACGTTTATACATTGTGTAAAGAATAAAAACGGTACTATAAAAACGTGCCTATGAACGTGCTAATGAACGTGCCAATAAGATTGCTCCCGACGTATTGAGCTTGACAGACGAATGTTGCTACAAGTCAAACAAAAGAAATGTATTTAAGATTTGTAAAACAAAACAATTCTATTCGAAATAAGAATTTTCAAATTTAAAGTTTATTTGTGATAATTGCACTTTAAAATTAACACTTTTTACTAAAATTGTATGTTTCGTTCGCTTAAAATTTAATATCATTGGCTGCGTAATATTTTTCACAATATTATTTATATTTATAAACGCATGTCATTCAATGACAAAATTTTACGACTGTTGAAGTATAAATAAATAAAATTTAATAAATATAATAAATTAAATATTTACTTACAACTTTAATAAATAAATGAAATTTAATCATTTAAGTTTCATATACCATAGTTATGATTACGAAAACTGTCTGGTGTGTAACACTGGGCCTCCACATCGTAGGATATGTTACCCAGGTCCTTTTGCGATACTTTACGTATAACATGTTTCTCCATTACTGTTTGCAACACCCATTAGTTCGCGATACTTTCGCAACGTAAAATTTATAATAATTTAAATTCAAAGTGCAATATGTCAATTATATTTACACCTCGGTGCATATACACGACTTCGATTAGAAATTCCGGCACGGCAGTGCAACCCTGGATTCTCAGTCAATTAGCTACGAATCGCAGGGGCCTGAAGTACGTCAGTACAGACGTTCTCAGGTCTTATTGCTCCACGGAAGCCGAGAGACGTTTCTTCATTGGTATTGTTGTCATGTTTCGCAACAGAACTTTGCCCAACATTCGTTAAGTATGGATGTCATTCGCAAAATGGATACATTCATGAAATTTCTGCTCCATAAACGGCACGGCAATGCAACCCTGGATGTACAGTCAATAGGACGTACAGCACAGGGGCCTGGATATCGTAGGTACGAATATTGCCAGGTCTTTATCCTACTACCAAGCTGCAAAGTGTTGCTAACATTCATACCGGTAATCAGTTCCGCAACTATGCAGTTAAATTAGGCTGAAATGGCCGTACGGTTCTGCCAGCACGGATTGATTTTTCTCGCAGTGTACAAATTAGACTTGCGAGATGTTGAAACGGGATTAAAATATCAAACTAATCATCTTTTTGATAGAATTTGTTCGCATTTAGCATTGTACTAATTACATTTTATAATCGTGTATTGTTTAGATTAACGAATATAACTAAAAATAATAATACATTATTTAATTATAAGAAACGTATTTTATTTATACAACTTTTTATTATGGGAACATAACAACAAACGAACAACGGAACAACAAACGAACAACAGAACAAGATACGAACAACAGAACAAAAGAACAATTAATATGAACTGAACAATATGAAACTAACGAAACTATAACTATAATAATGATGATAATAATAATAATAATAATACGAAAAAAAAAATAATATAATAAAAAATTAACGCGAGTCGTCCGATGACGCGGTTCTGGTCGCTGGTCGCCATCCCTCCTGAGGATGCCTACGCCAGTTCATAGGTGGGAGATGATGCGGGTTGCGCGCGTAGCAACTCTGCCCCCGTTGTAACGGCGAAGGACAACGGTCCTCTGGCATGGGTTGCCACGCGCATCCACAACCTGCAGGGTCTTTGCATTTCCCCCACCTATAATGGTCACTTTTGTCCTCCGCGGACCTCTGCAAGTCGAACTCGCGCCTTGTGATTGGGACGCGAGCCGGCTCCTCGCCACGAGGATGTCGAGGTCCGCGGGACCTATTGGCCCACCCCCGCCAACATTTGGGACACTCACTTAATTTCAAATTTCTAGCCCCACAGCCGAAACAAAACGTTGTGAGCGTGAGAATGCATTTACTGTACCGGTGACCCCACAACCCGCAGTTCCAACACTGGTTTGCACCTGGTGGAACGGTTGTGGTGTCACCGGCCAAGTTGTAGGGGCCAAACACCGTCTGAATTATTGGCGGGGGTGTGGAGGGGCGATCGCGCATAAGAATTCGGTAATCCTCAGGAGGGAGGCGAGCAGCGCACCACATGGGGTCTCGCGTGTGGCGCCTAACACGTATGCGCATTTTGCGGCCCAGCCTCTTCCTCCTCGACCTTTCCCGTTGGGCCTCAGTCTTTGGCATCTAGTGAAAACGTATTTCATACTGTACAACTTCGCTTAATTTAAAATAATATTTTTTTTAGATCTTTAGAAATATTTGTATACAATTTGAACAAATATACTGTAAATGAGACAGAATATCTTTTCTAAAGGGCTGACTTTAAATTCTGAATTTTCATAGTCTAAACAAATATATATAATTTCATCAAATCGGGATTTTGTGGGATGTACAGTGAAAAAGAAAAATCAAACCTACAAACCTTCAATTGTATAGCTCAATTGGGGAGGAGAGGAACGAAACGGAAGGAGGAACGTTGTGGTGGACGTTGTTGGGAGAGGTTCAGACTGAAACAGTAAGTTTCCGATAGCGGCGCTGTAAATTTATATACCTATATATTTTTATACCTGGACTATAAACGAAACAAAATTTAATTTATAAAAGTGTTTAAATTTTTACATTCAAAACAAAATTAACATAAATAAATACATGAAATTGGAACTTCTATTTAATAAATTTATAGCACAAGGCACAAGTGATGTTACATTGAAATTTTGCTATGACAAATCTATTAAAAGAATTATAATTTTATGAATTTTTTTTTTTATATATTGTTTATTACTAATAATTTACTGTTGTTATTAATTTTATTAATTATATATTGATCCATTTTAACCTTTTAGTGATTGAGTCAAACTAACGTAAACTAGTTATTTTCGAGTCATGTATGATATATTTCCTGACGAGAAAATAAAATATGGTTGTTATCACGAGCCGAAGACGAGTGATACCAACATATTTTATTATTAAAACATTAAAAACATTATCACTTACTGGGCTCCAGAATTATAACATGGAATTTATGAATTTGAATATAATTTCATTATACTATCATCTCCAAATTATGAAACAAACTTTGACAACTTGATTTCAAAAGCGAAATGGAAAAAGAATATGTAAAATATATATTCTTCCATTAAAAACGACATTCTCACTGCCTGGGCCCCGGAATCATAAAATGAAATTTGCAAATTTGAATGAAATTTTATTACACTATCATGTACACATTATAAAATACGTTCATACAAATTGATTTTAAAATATAAATGGAAAAAGAATATGCAAATTTAAATACAGTTGGACTTTAATACAATTTTATCACCACCTGGGATTCGGGGTCCGATACTAGATTTTGGGATTTTTAACAGAATTTCATTGTCTTGACATGTCCATATTTTGAGACAACTTTTACAACTTGATTACAAAAGTTAAATGGAAAAGGACCAGGAAGGGCACGGGGAAAAAGAAATCAACTGTCCGGCAGTCAGAAGTCCTCGACCTACCGCCCGTGGCAGACTAGCTGACTAGCTGACTTGCGGGCGACGCGTTATTCTGTGCTCGGTAAATTAGAGATGCCTTGCAAGTCAGATATTTATAAAAGAGTTAATTATGGCCGTTCGCTTTCAAACCCGTCGACTGCGATATGACCAACTCGAACGAATTCAGAGCCCCGGTCGGACGTTCGCGCAATTACCCCGCGTTATAATTATATTCACGCGCGATTTTCCACAATCACGCGTCAGACAAGCGGATTACCAATTCGAAATCGAATTTGAGCGCCCATTGACAAGCGATCCACTTACGTCGCGGCGTACATTTGCGTTGCGCGTAAATCTCGGCAAATCGTTCGTTTCTTTCTCGGAAGAGCGTAATCCCCGTCGTCGGTCGCGCGTTGTCGGCTTTACGTCGCGATTCCCCAGTTTGTTCCTTCGTTACGTTTGATCACGCTTCACGGCGCAAAGACGTGCTGGGCTATTTCGCTGTTATAAAGGAAAATGAAGAGTTCTCCGCCGTTATTCTCGGTAGCTGGCCTTTAATGGCCGATTTCGTCTCTCAGACTTTCATGGCAACCTCCCCGTTCTTTACCTTTTTGTTTTGCTCCGCTCCTTTGTCATTCATTTGTCTGCCGGTAAGAAGCGCATCCCCGCTCAAAAATTACGAGCTCCACTCGAGGTGTCTGCGCCATTTGAAGCGCACAAAGATGTCACTTGAGTATTTCATTAATCGTCGTTTACTCAGTTTTTGAATTCGAAATTGCGGCTGCATATATATAGACTGTATCAATTCGCTGAAATGTTTTGGCGACGACAACGAGGCGCAGTCCATAAAGGAGCCCGGGGCGTCGCGTTTCACGGATAGAAATCGCAATCAAAAGTGCATTGTGTCGCGGCCCGACAGTAACGACAGCTGAATCTGTATCGCGCGGCCCGAACAACCGTATAAAACTGTCGTAAAGCGTCTTCGCGGTTTTGTCCCGTCGTTTATCGACACTCGCCGCGTTATCGTGTTCCCAATAAAATATCTATTTTATGCCCCAGTCGGAAACTGCATTAGCGCTTTCTCCTCGTGTTACATTTACGCTCGCGTCCTTTAAGTCCCGCGGTATCTCCGGCCGTCGTCGGCATTTCTTTTCTCGCTCGTCTTTTAGCGCCGATAATACAAAGTTAAAGTTATACCCTGCCGCTGAATATATCATGTACGGATATTAGTTTCTACCGAGGTGGCTTCGCTTCAGACGAGTGTCTCAAATCCGCTTGTGAATATTCAAGACAGTTTCGACGAAGTTTGCGCCGAAACATTGTCATATCAAAACGTTTCATATCAGCGTTTGCGTTCTATTTTGAAAGTAAACCGAAACCCTTTCGAGGCTACGAATGCGCAGCAATTGCATAATGGATCTTTGCGACAAAAAATTGCCCGGGTTTGTTGAAATTGTTCCGCAAAGATTTGTTGAATTTGCAATGGTTAAGGTTATTTGGTATGATATAATAATTTCTTTGTCTCTCTGTGTAAAGTAAATAGTTTAGCAGAGATAGATGTATATATTTATTGGCTATGTTATAGTTCAAAAGTTAATTTCAATGTTGAATACAAATAAAGGAATCTAAAACATTAGGGTTCGACA
>JABFPU010000060.1:0-10214 GCA_022817225.1 Nyleta sp. ZL-2020
ATTAACGTCGGGCGTGGCAGTTGAGGTGGAAGCGCGGATGGTGGGTGGAGCGGTGATCACGGCAGTTGATAAATTTACAACGCTAGTTGGATGATGCAGGGTTAATGTGGAAGTGGAAGCGTTGGCCATCGCTTCCGCGTTTATCATCTCTGTAGCGATGCTAGAGAACTCAACGCGTTGACTGTTAGGTGTTTTCCTGGTGTAAACGACAACACTGGACATTTAGCACGTGTGGAACCTGTGCGCCTTAGCATAATGCTTTGACTCAAATAGACATTGCTGTTGGGCCAGTTCGAACGCTCGTTCACAAGTATCTCGACTTTGGGGACATTTGGCTGAAGATCGGAGGCAAGAACATGGCCCTTGTCTCGTTTGGCCTAGATCCAACACATTTGGAAGTGTGGAGACGAGAAGCGTACCAGAATGACACCGCGTTCGTTGCGTCGGGTCGAGAGTAACCGCACGAAGCTGATATGGAACTCTTCTATAATGACAACAAGTATAGTCGCGGCAGTTGAGACCGCAAAATGATTTTACCGCTGACTCCCACATCCCACCAAAATGCGGCGATCTTGGTGGAATGAAACGCCATTCGGTTGCTTCATTTGCAAAAAAGTCAAAAATACGCTTGTCTTGACTTTGTTCACTTATGATACGCTTAAACTTATTATCGGCTCCTACATAATTGGTAGCATTATCGGAATATAGTACCTTGGCCTTACCTCTACCCGCGAAGAATCGTTTCAGCGCTGCGATAAAGGAGTTGGTCGTTAAATCCGACGCCACTTCTAAATGAATTGCTTTCAACGACATACAAATGAAAATTACAACGTAGATTTTTACGCGCCCTCGATTTCGCAGTTTTTTCTCCTTGACGAAGAAAGGACAGCAATAGTCCTTCCCAACACGCACAAATGCCCTTTGCGTACAAAACCTATACTTTGGTAAATTGGCCATTTTATAACTGGGTACATATAACGCATTTCCTGATAACATGTTTAACGCGATTTTTACCGTTAACCGGCCAATACTGCTGCCAAATCGTGTACGATGTAGCCATACTTCCCGCATGCTTTTTTGACCTATGCGCATCGTCGATTAACAAATCCGTCACATGTTCATTTCTCGGTAGTAACCATGGATGCATCTGATCAAACGGTAAGTCAGCCTCCTTTATTCGCCCACCTACGCGTAACGCATTATCCGCGTCTAAGAACGGACTTAAAGACAAGATTGGGCTGGTTTTAGGTACTTCACCACCGGCCTTTAAAACCTCAATTTCTTTTGCAAATGCACGATTGTGGACTTTTTTCACAACTTTGAGATCTGCTCCTTTGAGTTCACCAACTGACAAGCTGCCTACCACCTTCTCTTTTCCACAACCTTTCAACCTTATATTGGTAATGAATCTATAGCAGAGTGCTACAACTCGTCGTAAACACCTGTATGTTGAAAAGTCCTTCGTCCAATCTGCTTCTGGTTGTGTAGTCTGCAAAGCAACGACAGGTTTCAACTCCAGAACTGCAGTGACTCCATCTGCACCCGATGAGTTGGGCAAATCCTCTTCACTCAATCGAAGCCAAGAAGGACCATCGAACCATTGTTCCATCGCTGTAGCGTCGCCAGGATGCACACCCCTAGATATTACATCAGCCGTGTTATCTGCAGACTTCACATGCTTCCATGGGTGACCTTGGGTTGTCTCCTTTATTTCCACCACTCGGTTATCCACGAAAGTGGATAATGCTTATGCGGGGAAATTCTCAGCCATTGGAGGACTATTTCCGAATAGGTCCAAAATGTCACCTAGTTCCTTGAATAACCTCACAAGCAGAAGTGCAGCACAAAGCTCGAGTTTCGGAATAGTTATTGTTTTCAACGGTGTTACGCGACTTTTAGAGGAGATCAATCTAACTATCCTCTCACCAGCTGAATTAATCGATACTGCGTACAGGCAAGTTTCATAGGCCCGTTCACTTGCATCCGAAAACCCATGCAACTGCACTTCAACTGGCTGCTCAATGATAACCTTTCTTGGTCTCTCAATCTCAATAAGCTGCAGTAACTCCTCTCTATATCGTAGCCATTCTGTTGTCAAGTGCAAGGGAATGGACTCGTCCCACGAAATTTGCTGCTGCCAAAGCTTCTGCATCATAATTTTGCTTCGTACGAAAATTGGGCTCAAGAGTCCTAAGGGATCAAATATGGATGCCATCTGGGAAAGCATAATTCGCTTGGTCAATTTGGTTTTCTTGTCTGACAGCTCCACCTTGCACCTAATCGTATCGGCTGCCGGAGACCACCAAACACCAAGAGTCTTATGAGTTTGTGCCAGATCCAAACAAATGTGCGTATCATCTCCTGCTCCTTGTAGATCGCTTATCACCTCTGCCTTGTTGGAAGCCCACTTACTCATTCGAAATCCACCCTTTGACAGGAGAAGAGCAACCTCCTAGCGTAACCGAGTAGCTGATTGCACGTCCTCAGCTTCCGAGACCATGTCATCAACATGTCCTCTTCTACAGCCTTGCTTGCTGCTGGATACAGATGACGGTATTCATTTGCCAAATGCTTCAATACCCGAATGGACAGATAAGATGCTGGTGCCGTGCCGTACGTAAGCGTATTCAATTCGTACATTTCAATAGGCTTGCTTAGAACCTCACGCCACAATATTCGTTGGTAGCCCCTGTCTTCCTTATCCACCAGTACTTGTCGATACATTTTTTCAATATCCCCTATAAAGACCACTGGAGTTTCCCGGAATCGCAAAAGAATGTGATATAAATCATTCTGCATAATTGGACCAGTCATTAAAATATCGTTAAGAGATTTTCCCGAATCACTTTTGGCCGATGCGTCGAATACAATTCTCACCTTTGTTGTTTTGCTAGCTGCATTACACACAACATGGTGCGGCATGAAATATCTACCAACATCATTCCCATCTTGGATCTTACTCATATGCTGCAGCTCTTCATATTCCCGCATGAATCCTTTGTACGCGTGACTTAATTCAGGGTTGTTCTCCATTGACAGAAACCTTCTCTTAGCTTGCAAATATGACTCTCCAAGTTGGCCTTTGGTCTCACGAAACGGCATCTTGACCATGTATTTACCCGTTTCTTCATCCCTGTGAATATTTTGACAGAAATGTGACTCACAAGCTTCTTTCTCCTCAGACAGGTAGGTCCTTTTGACAGGCAGCTCCTCCATATTCCAAAATCGTGCCACTTGCTTTTCCAATGACCCAAGCGATAGACAACACACCGCCTCCCGTGAGCTACAATGAAAGTGATTTACTCTACCTGATACCAACCAGCCGAATTTTGTCTTTTGTAAGACTGCCCCGCCGTTTGCCAGTTTGATGTGTCCGATACATAATAAAGAGTAAAAGTATTCAGCTCCCAATAATGCATTTACCTCTGACGGTTGATAAAATTTAGGGTCTGCCAATCTAATATTATTTGGAATATCCAACATTCCCTTGTCAATTTTGTCTGTAGGGTTTGAACCTGTGATTTGCGGATTTGCCAAAAAGGTTGTCATTATATTGAATTCGCTAAACCGCGATTTGACCATTGCATCAACCAAAAATTTAACCTGCAATTTCATTTCCCCGATTCCCAAAACCGGACTATTTATTTGCTTTGTAACCAATCCGAGCTCATCACGAAACCTTTGCTTAATAAAATTCGATTGTGAACCGACATCTAAGATAATTAGACATGGTAGACTTTTCCCATTAACGTCAATAAAATTCACTATCGCAGTTGACAATAATATTTGTGACCTATCCACCGAGTTCAAGACACGAACCTCTTCTTGATTCTGTGACAATTGCTTACCTCCCTCATTTGGTAGCTTGTCCTTATGCAACAGAACATGATGTTTCCCAGACCAAGTTCTACATTTAACATTACGACACTCTTTCGAAAAATGTCCCTTTCTCAAGCAATTATAACAAACCCCAATTTTCTTTATAGCCTGCGCTCGATTATCAACATCCAATTTCAAAAACTCGGGGCAATTCTGCAAATCATGACCTTCCTTACACAACACGCATGTTCGAGGCTTATTCATAACCAAATATCGCGATGTTCCCAAAGAAGTATTATTTGAACGCGTTCCGCTGGTCTTTTTGATTTTATTCGATGAATCGCAATCGACTGCATCCAATACGTGACACCTATTTCGCAAAAATTAAATTAATTGATCGAATTTCGGCATCGTTTTACAACTCAGTGAACGCTCCCATTCTGTATGTGTCACTTTGTCAAGTTTGACACTTGCCAAATGTAATAATAACGTTCCCCATTGATTGGTCGACTGCTGCAGCGCTTCAAGCGCCCTCATATTCTTTAACAATCCGTCGATAAAACTACGTAAACCAGGCGCGGATTCCTTCATCAAATTCGGCAACTCAAATAACGCACACACGTGACTCTGTATTAAAATTCGCTCATTATTATACCGATCCTCGAGCAATTTCCACGCGATTTCATAATTTTTTGACGTTGACTCAATCAACTGAATTACATTTACAGCTTCCGCTTTGCAATGCAACTTTGTAATGCAACTTTTGCACCGAAGCTATCGCGTCATTATCACTTATCATCCCTTTAAATACCTCCGCGAAACTCTTCCATTCGTCAAAACGACCGCTGAAATTCGGCAAATTTATTGTTGGTAGCTGCAATCCCGCACGCACCGCAGAAATTCCCGAACCCGCCGACGTATTTTCCCCACTGGGTTTCGTTTCTTCCTTTGACAATGCTTTAATACGCGCCAACGTGTCTAAATATTCTTCCTCGAACGCAGCCATTTCCTCATCATCGTCTTCTTCGTCACGCAAAAGCTCTAACGCCTCACTTGTTTCACGATATTCTGCCATTATTTCGCGTAGTCTCGCAGCCCGAATCTCTAATTGATCTACACCTTGATTTTCATACGCCAACACGTATTTGCTAATTCTCGTTAATGATCCTTTTACTACACCGCGTTTCCTAATGTTTCCTTATTTGTTATTCTGACATATTTGCTCTCACGCCAATCGATAATGAAAGAAACTAACCGAAATTCAATTACTTTGATCGATAACGCACTAAATTCTACGTCCTCTACTGGCGCCGTCTTGTACTTATTGTTGCTTTGAGCGTACCTGTTTTATTGACTTTGCTATTACGTAGCAAATCCTTCTAGAATCTTCTAGAATCCACGAAATTTATTTATGAGACCTTTCCAGCACACCAATAACCGTATCTACGCAACCGTTTGAGTTGACTCTCCAATTTACTTTGCTTAAACAATTTACTTTTGCTTAAACTTCCGAACAACTAAGCACGAAAATTAAAAATTTATTTTTGGGTGGTTCAGGACGGTTTAAGCAAAGAACAACTCGCAACTTTCAATAACTCAACACTTTAATTTAACTTAACAACGGGTTATTTGGCCTCTCAAAGATTCGGCCTGTACAAAATGAAAGATGAGAGCCAACTGACAAAATGCCGTGGCTCTGCAAACTGTACATTTTAACGCATGCACAGTAATAATTGGCGGCAACTCCAAATCAGTACAAAAATTAAAATATCAGCTAGATTTACATTTTCCAAACGGGTTTTCCTACAACAGGTTTATATTTATTAAAATCAACATTTTGTAGATCTAGTTATTAAAATCACTTGTAGCGATTTAATCTGTAATCTAAATATTTCTTGAAGAATCAACATATAAAACTTTACTCTAATGTAATCTTAATTTAAACTAGAACTAATTTTTGTTAATAATGGCTGATGCGAAATCTCCCGAGGCCACTGGTCTATTATAATGTCTTGCAAAAATCCTCGAGTTCAAGGTCGATCCTGCGGTGCGTCGAATTTCTTCAACATTGACGCCTCGTCTTAGTGCAGCAGAAGTCGACCCGTGTCTCGTACTATGCGCCTTAAATACCTCCGTATTTATGCCATTCTCTGACAGAATGTCCTTTATCCACCGACTTATTGTTTGGGTTGAGGCTGCATGGTACGGCTTCTTAAAGGTGATTATGAGATTACTTCCTGTTTGCCGCAAATTCTTCGTTCTTTCAATATACTCAACCAACGTTTCGGCCGGGCCTATGCTTGGATCATCTTCATAAAAAGGTAATCTTAGGAACGGTTGCTCCCTATTTCTTTTTGAAGTCTTTATTCTATCTGGAATCGGTATGTTGATCTCAGTCTCTGAGATAATTATGTTTTGTACCTTAATTTTTGAGATTGTTTGAACCCTATATACTGTGGTGAGTGCTATAAGAGTCACTAGTTTTTTGGACAGGGTTTTTAGTGATTGTTTTCCATTGGGGCCCAAAGTTCTTATATAACGCAGAACTGGTTCTGGATCCCAAGTTACACTGTACTTCGGAGTTTGTGGCATCTTTGCTGCAATGCCCTTAAAAAAGCGTTTGAACCTCTCGTCGTTTGTCACGTCCCATACTATTATCAGAGATATTGCTGATCGACAACTGTTCATAGTACTATATGATCCAGCGTCTTCTGATGAACCTACTAAGAATGTTAGCACGTCAGTCACGGACGGGTTAAACACATCTGCTTTCTCTTTTTTGCAAAACTTCCACCATTTCTTCAATCCAGAATCATACTGCTTCAGCGTGCTGTCTGTGATAGATGCCAAGCTTATAGATAATGCTGCTTCTGGGATGCATTTCTTCAAAAACATTTCCCCGACAATCTCCCGGCAGCCAGGGTAAGTTTGTGGGCTAGAGGGTGTTGTTCCCTAGAAGTATTGATCAATAGCGCGTTACTTGGTCTGAACAAAATTAGATTTGAGATTAGTAATTTATTTAACATGGGGAACCACGATTGTGTTGGCCAATATGGGACCACAATCACTCCCTCTTCTTTGTCAATAATTATTTTTTGCAATACTTTATCTATGATGGCAAATGGAAAGCATAAAAAAATATGTGATACAGTAAATACGTCCAGTGCAATTGAATTTGGGTCAATCTTCCACGAGATAAACATTTTGCATTTATTGTTCGACGAGGAAGCAAACAAGTCAATGTCAAATTTCCCAAAAACTCTCTCAATTTTTTCAAATGCCCAGTGTGCCAATTCCCACTCGGTTTCTGATTCAAGTCTACGGAATTCGAAATCCGCCTCTACATTGTCTTTGGATCTAATATACGCCGCTTCTAACCAGATATACCGAACTTCACACCATTCCCAAATTTCTCGACACAAGTTATTTAATTTGGGAATTTGCACACTGCCCATTCTTTTTATGTACGATATGGCTGCGGTGTTATCCACTCGTAGTAAAATCCCGCACGAGTGGTGGTTTTAACATATCAGTCCCAAAAATATTGCTTTCAGCTCAAGAAAGTTGACGTGTTCTTTTTGTCTTGCTCATTCCACCACCCGTTCGACCTTTCCTTTGTGTTATTACACCAAGCTCCCCATCCCGTTTTTGAAGCATGAGTGAATAAGATAAGCTGATATTTATAATTTTTAATGGGGATGTATGGTGACATATTTTCTGTCCACCATTTAAGATATTTTCTACTATATTTATCTAGACACATCGTCTTTTCATAGCTTCCGTTAGTTTCTTGTAAGGCTAGGAATTTTCGTCTTCCTAACTGCTTTGTATAAACCCAACCATATTTTACTGCCATACATGCCGATACTAATGTCTTTATACATTAAGCTAATTTTCTGATTTTAATTTTTTGAAGTTCCAGAGTCATGTCGTAGATCCGTTGTTTTTTCTTTTCTGGCAGAACAATTCTGTTTTTCAGAATCTAGAATTAATCCAAGAAACGTTGCCCATGTTCCCGGAACTATGCACCATTTCTTGAAGTTTGGTAGCAAGTCTAACGTTAGCAGTAAATTTACGGCTGTATTTAGGTTCTTTTGATATTCGACTTCCGTATCTCCAAATACCAAGATGTCATCTAAATAAAAAACACAAATTATATTTCTAGATCTCAGATAACTAGCTACTGGCTTCAAAAGTTTTGTAAAAACATATGGTGCAACACTTAAGTAAAAGGGTAAAAAATTAAATTCAAATAATGTTTCCTCGAATGAGAATCTCAGAAATTTGTTATGCTTTTTTGCCACTGGGATAAGGAAATAAGAGTCTTTAAGATCGATAGTCCCCATGAAGCAGTTTTGTACCATCAGACGTGAAGCCGTTCTAATATCCTCCATCTTAAAATGAGGTGGATCCAAAAATTCATTTAACTTTTTGACGTTAAAGATGAATCTTTTTGTGCCATCAGACTTGTCCGTCAAAAAATATGAAGACAAGAATTGACCTTTGACAGCTTCACATTCTGATATTACCCCTTTCGATAAGAGTTCATTCAAACCATTTCGCATTGGGGTGCGAAGATCTTTTGTTATTTCTGGTTCCTTCAGGTGACTATCCTGTTCCACTTTTTTTGGAACGGAATCTCATATCCACTCACAATGCTTAGGATAAAAAGATCGTTTGTCAACTTTTCCCATTGCGGTAGAAATATCTTTATTCTCCCTGCAATACTTACATTTATTTCCGCTTGCTATATTTCGACTGTGGTTTCGAGTTGTGGTACGTTCGCCCTCCTTGCTTCGGGTACTTGTACTTCTTGGGAGGGCCCTTCCAGTTTAAATTATTTCTGTCTTGGAAGAATTCGTTTCTCGCTGTATGGGTAAAGGTAGCCGATCGTGAAGTCGATGTCTTTACAATCGTCCTGCCTGATTTTTGGGCTGTTTGGGCTGTTTTTAATTTGTCGCTAAATTGTTGACGAAATAACATGGAATCCACTTTGCTAGTATCTGCCACCATTTTTACCAGAGGATTTAAACCTGGTACAATGAAATGCCTCCTTGTCATTAACAGCAAATGTTGTATATCGGTCACCAGAAGGCCAGTATCTCCAAGTGCAGTAATCATTTCCTTGGAGTCCTCGTCACTCGGCACATTTCTACTCAGGTTTAATAATTTGGTCAGCGTTACAGCGATTGCCCCTAGAGCAGCTCCCAATTGTTTTTGGGTTATCATTAGATACGTAACTTTCTTGATTGCTATACCACCCATAGCAGACTTAACCTCCTCGTTCAGCGTTGGTGCAGCGATACGAGGACAATGTTCGCTGACAGGATACTTTTTAATTAGATCTTGCTTAGTGTCTTTTGACAATCCAGACGTCAAGATTTCTGTCCATGCACCTACGATTTTGGTATGTAACTTCAGCCCAGTCTGGATGTCGTTCGTCGAATTTCCCAGCAGTGCTAAAATTTCAGGGTACACATCTACTTCTGTAACCTCGTTGTTTGTATTGTTTAAGGCTGGGGCCGAATTGTTTTGGGTCACGTCGTTCACGACCGTGGTATTGCGTGACGCGTCTCTAGACTCACGCCTATCATTTCGTCTACTGGGCGCTTAATGTGGTAGACTTCTAGGACTACGCTCTCCGCTTGACGAACTACTTGAAGAACTAGAGGTCGACAAGGAACTAAATGAACTCGATCGCGAGGTACCTTTCGAATGGGACGAACCCAATCGAGTTCTCGGACTACTCGACCGAGATCTCGGGCTACGCGACCGAGTTCTCGGACTTCTCGACTGAGTTCTCGGATTGCGCGATCGAGTATAGCGTTTGCGAACATGTTTCGCTTTTTTATCATGGCGTGACGCACCTCGAGGATCGTATCTGTAGCTAGTTGCACTTTTGCGGCATTTCTTAAAGCTCGACACGTCTCTCGGATTACGCTCTCCGCCTCGTGTAACGCTTCGAACGTCCCTAATCTCACTTTCGAATTTCCTCCTTCTCCGATCTTTTTCGCGATTCGAACTATCTCGCCGTCTCGATTTTTCACCTTCTCGAGTACGCTTGCGATGTTTTCCTTTACTCATATTTATAACAATTCAAGTACGTTGAATAAAGAAATCGCGAAATTCTAGCTAACACGTGTGACTGGTGTCGCACAGAAAAACATAATGAGGTTAGAGCGAGGGATTAGGTTGGAGGGCGCTACAAATTATTTCTAACTTTAAATATTCTGTGATTGGTTCTCATGCAGTAAGCATAACTACCTTTGATCTCGAGGACGAGGCGCGAAGTATAATTAACTATTCCCATTACGTTGAAAACTTTCACATTGAAATCAAACTTTATTTCAGTCTGAATTTTAGTTTTTAGAATAGTTTTAGAATAGTTTTTAATC
>JABFPU010000061.1:0-10209 GCA_022817225.1 Nyleta sp. ZL-2020
GTGCCTATCGGGGTCTCTTTTTTTACTTTCAAGTCAATTTAAAATTCAATGAAGTTTATTTCATTTTTATTGAATTTTTATTTCAAAATAAAATTTAAATTTTTATTTACAAATAAATAGTAAACTTTAATATTAATGTATAATATAATGTAAATAACATGTTAATAATGTTAGGGGTCGTTCACACAATACGTAACGCGAATTTTGAACTTTTTAAGCTCCTCCCTCCCCCTTGTTATATAACCTTGACTACCCTCCCTCCTCTGACGTAACAAATTCTAATTTCTTGGAAGAATTTACAAATAACTTTATTTTTGAACATACATTTTATTAAATATTAAATGTGCATTTTCTTCCGTGGTTTTCATTTGGAATTTTAAAGATTGCTCTCCCCTCAGCCTTTATAATTCACATATTTTTTCTAGATATGTCGAAGTCTGTAGGTAAATAAACCACACTGTATTTTAATAGTAACTTACGTAATGAAGTCGAAAAGTTGATGAGTATCACCGACATATTAATCATCAACTTTTCTGTTTAGTTACATATTTTTCATTATAAGACCATTGAAGGCGCGACTTTACTTGCTCGAAGCGGACGCCGTCTAGCTAGCCTAACATTTCAAACGGGAATAAAACATGAGTTTTGAGAGAGAAACGGTCTCCACAAACGCAAAAAACTATTGGAAGCAAAATATGGTTTCGTTTCCGCTGAACAGGCTAGTAAAGTCGCGCATTTAAAACATGAATGATAATAGAATTATCGTTAAAACTTTTTCTTCTATTTTCAGGTTTTCTTCCACGAGAAAAGATTGTTAAGAAAGAAACATTTTCTTAAATGCTATAGGTCTTATAAAAACGGACAGCTAATAGAGAAAGTTGCGCAGCTTCTAAAAAATGGTTCTGCAAATATATCTTGCAAATCTGGCACAACCGAAGATGGGAAAGATCGAAGCTTAAGTAATGACATTTTACAAGAAAGCACTGCTCGAAGCTCGAGTAAAAGTCATTCCGTTGAAAGCACGAACGTTTTACAAGAAGGTACTATTCGAAGGTCGAGTGAATGTAAATCCGTTCGAAGCACGAACGTTTTACAAAAAAGTGTAGCTCGAACCTCGAGTGAAAGTGATTCCGTTCGAAGCACGAACGTTTTACAAGAGACTGCTTCTCCAAGATTGAGTAAACGTAATTCTGTTCGAAGCACGAACGTTTTACAAGAGACTACAGCTTCAAGATTGTGTGAACGTAATTCTGTTCGAAGCACGATCGTTTTACAAGACACTAATGCTCAAAGCTCGAGTGAAAGTGATTCCGTTCGAAGCACGAACGTTTTCTAAAAAAGTATTGCTCGAAGCTCGAGTGAAAGTGATACCGTTCGAAGCACGAACGCTGTACAAGAGACTACTACTCCAAGGTTGAATAAACGTAATTCCGTTCGAAGCACGAACGTTTTACAAGAGACTACAGCTTCGAGATTGTGTAAACGTAATACTGTTCGAAACACGAACGTTTTACAAGAGACTACTTCTCCAAAGTCTCTCTTCCTCAAACGTAATTCTGTTCAAAGCATCGACGTTTTACAAGAAAATACTCCTCGAAGCTCGAGTAATAGTTTAAACGAACATGGAAGCACCGATTACCATACCTTGAGCAAAGTTAATCATCAGAATGCACAAGTACAAGATTTCAATTTTGTGAATGTTATTCCAATAATTGGTGATGGAAATTGTCTTTTTCGAAGTTTGTCGTACGCATTATATGGCAATGAAAACATTCATTTAGAGATCAGGCAGAATGTTGTAGCATACGTGACAGATAATTGGCACAGAGTGTCCGAGTATTATGTAGATGTACATTCCAATAAGAATCGTGTAGACACAGATAGGACGTACGTAGATATGGTTGAATATGTTGAGGACGTAGGTCGTAATGGTGCATATGCAACGGAATTTGAAATGATGATGTTTTGTGAATTATACAAATTTGAAATTTTAAGCTATCATGTATCACCACAAGATTCAAGCGAATATATATTAAACGGGTTGATTAAACCGGAGAATGTTGAAGTAATTAACAAGGATAGAATAATGCTACTGTTTAATGGAGACACAAAGTTTGGGCATTTTCGAGTTATTGAATGCGATACTGATTTGAAGAAGTATTTCGAGCAAGCAAGTAATGATATTATTTATAATACTAGGTTGTACAATGTGAAACATGAAACAAAAATCTTTAGAGAGAAAGCAAAAGAAGAAGATTATACAAAAAATTCAATGAGTGAAAGTATAATTGACAAATCTGTCAGCAAAGACAGCAATGTGAATTTGGCGAAACCCAAAATCGAAAGCCATAAGAGCAGTGATCCGAAAAAGTATGAATTAAAAAGTAATTATTCATCGGGTTTTAATGAAGATAATAACGAATGGAAAGTAGTCAAAAGAAACAAGCAATGTGTACAGGTGGAAAATTCTTTATCGAACATTACAAATAACACCACAAGTTCGAATAATTCCAACGAAAATTTAAATGAAAGTGATACCCGTAATTATTGCAATGAATACGTTTGGGCAAATGCAAAAAAGTTGAATGTAAACCATTTTCAAGGGATTGACGACAAAAAAGATGAATGTTCTATAATGAAGATTTGTATAGTGGAAGAAAACTCGAAAAATCATGATAGTGAATCTGATATATTGAATAAAAATAATACAAATGACTTAAACCGTGGATTACACGAAAGCAACAGTAAGAAAGAAATCAATGTTGACAATTGTAATACGATTTTAGATACTCAGTCAGCATGTAAGTGGTACGACAAAGAAAAGGAATGTAAAAGCAGCAGCGTTACTGTGATAAATAATGAAGGAAAGAAAATGAAAAAATATTCTGAAAAAATGTACTTGAATGAATTGGAAAAGTCAAATCATGTCAGTACACAAGCAGCGAACAATGAATTAAATGAAGTTTCTTATGATAGTAAACCTGTACAGTTAATAGAAGAAATAAATGAACGTCGCGATAACATAAACGGTATGAATGAAGAATATAGCTTTAGACAATCGGAAATCAATTTTCATTGGTTACCGAATTTTAAAGTACCCGCTATTGAACTAATGTCAAATAGATATGAGATTCGGGATGTTGATCGTGATTGTAATTCCTTATACCGTTGCTTATCATTTGGCTATTTTAGAACCGAGGAACAATATTCGGAAATAAAAAGAGAAATAGTAGAATACGTTATTGATAACTGGGATGAGAAGCTCGAGGTACTCGAAATGCTGAGAAATGAATAAAATGTTATTAAAAACGAATACAAATTACACATGGACTGTAATGAAACCGATGGAACCGATTTTGAAATATTAATGTTTACAGAATTGTATGAATGTTGCGTTAATACGTACAGTAAAGATGATGATTGCTTAATTGGTTTAAGAACTTTTTCAGTCGACGAAACATTTGACACTAGTGATAACGATATTAACATTTTATGCTATAGTGATAACGGAAAACCTTATTATAAAATACTTCACAAAAGTGAAACGAATAAGGAACTGTTTATTAAAAACGCGATTACTGATGTTTCAGAAAAACAGTTCGACAGTTCGTATGGAGTTGAAATTGTAAATGATACTGTTGAAAGCAGCGTTAACGTAAAACAAAAAGACGATGATAAATCAAACGAAACGGCAATCCAGAATAATGAACAACATAAAAAAAACTTAACAGTTTTCGATTTCGACAGTGAAGAAAACAATGTGACACCTTATAAAAGCAAGGTTTTAAAAGGAAAATACATGTCAAAGATTGACAATGATACAAATTTAGATCCGTCAGAATTAAACTTACGTTTATGCGAACAGAAATTTAACAGCAATTTGCTGAAAAGGCCGTCATCTGTTGACATTAATGAATCAGATAATGAATTAACTTCAGATGAGGATTATATAAAGTCTACTCTTACACAATTGTCACTGACTCGTAGTATTAGTAATTTAAGTTTTACAGAAGACAATGAAATTGAGAAACAGTCAACTTTGAAAAATTCAATAGGGGAAAAAGTTGAAAATTTGAAGAATATAAATTTGAAAAAAAACAATGCAATGAGGAACGAAAACGATACTGAAACGTCAGAGGGCAGCACTGTAAACTTAGAAATTAAGAAAGTAAACGGATATGACACAGGGGTGGAAACAGAAAGCGATGCCAGATTAAATTCTGAATTAAAAATGCAGCGCAAGGGTCAAGTGAGAAAAATAAGTAAAGCGAAAAAAGAAGGAGACAGCGAAGGATATAGTGATACTTTAGCATCCGTTGATAAGGAATTTAACAAACAACGAAGAAAACGAAAGTACGATATATATACCGAACATTTGATGACGTCTACCGTATTAGCACATGAAATTTTAGGTAATGATGGCGAATTGTTACGTGAGGAATGTCGAAGTGTAATAAAAAACGAAATGAAAATAAAATTGAAGTGTACGTGTAAATTGCAATTTGTTAATACGAGAAATAATAAAATTAACAGGGATTATTCTATTTATGCTAAATGCTCATTACCAACAAAAGAAAGCGAACACAAATTTAAATTTTACGTTGATGACTGCGATGCACCGTATGTTCATATTGAATTTCTAAGCATTCATCCGTTAGTCAATCACCACTCAAATATTAATGGTCCAGTGTATAATCAAATACGGGGAACAGAGCGACAGAAAATGAAAGAAGTGTTGAAATTTCGTTCGGCAGAATCTATACGTAAAGAAGAAGCATTAAAAACTGATATGGAAAAATTTTATGACGGCGACACTCAAACTATGAGACGAGCTCATACGTATAGAAAAATAAATTCTGAAAGAAGAGTCGATCAGAGGTTAGAATTGTTATCGGCAGATGTATCCGATCTTGTAGAGTACTACAATGTAGATAGAGCAAAGTGGAACCATTCTTTAAGGCGAGTTGAATTTCCTTTAGCAGCAAAAATTTACAGCGAAGAACAGATAATGGCTGTATTAGAAAATGCTAGAGCAAGCGGTTCAAAAAATAAACAAAAACCAATTATTTTACATTGCGACGCCACAGGTAATGTTTGTCGTAAGCCACAAAAAATGAAGACAAAAAGAATAATGTATTATTGTATACTAACAAGACTGATGAACGTTTCAATGCCTATTTTTCAAGCTATAAGTGAATCCCACGACATCGAATTCATCCATACCATGATGTTAAATTTAAGATATTATATAACAAAAGTTACGAATGCGTGGCCTTTTGCAAAAGCTATTGTCGTTGATTGGAGTTGGGCATTAATAAACGGAATATTAGCCGGATGGAATTCGATGACTATTAGCAAGTACTTAAAGAAGTGTTACAAATATAATGAAACAGGAGTTTGGTCCTCAGACTTAACGGTGTTACTTACTTGCTGGGCCCACATTCAAAGAAGAATATCTGACACTGTAGACAAAGACTTTCCTCAATACAAAGACATTAAAGGGATGTTATTAGAATTTATGGCTCATATGATGTTATGCAGAACAATAGATATTTTAGATATTGTTTTTGAAGCCGTAATGACAATAACATTGTCGCAAAAAGAAGAAAGTGTAGCTGAAAGTTTACAAATTTTACACGGACAAAAAATTAAAAGACAAAATGCATGGAAAGATATGGACAATGAAAAGGAATATGTTGAAGAATTGAAGTTGCTTGAAGAATTCAGTAAAATGTACGACATCACGTATGGCAAAAGTTCAGCAATATATGCCAATTCGCCATATTACAAACAGTACTACGTAAAATTCAACGTATTGAAAAAATCTTTACAAGACAAGGAATTTGATATTATAGAAAAAACGAATGAATTTTATGCTCCATTATTTGCTGAATATGTGGTTTTAACGTTTATGCCTTACGTTCCTTTATGGAGCGGTCTGATGCTTGATCTTGTCGATCCAAATGTCGCGTACTGTACGAATGCCTACGTTGAAAGTCACAATCGAGTTTTGAAACGTACTGTTCTGAATGGCGATGAAACATTAAGTTCCGGAGAAGTTGTTAGAAAACTGCAATCACGTAATGAATTATTATTGTTTGATGCTAACGACCACAATGTGCGAAAAAAATCAGCCATTCGAGGTAGTAGAAAATCTTTATATGCTGAACCAGCAGCGGATCTATATGCAGAGGAACAATTTAAAACCACGAAGCGCTTGTACGACCGAAATAAAAGTCATACGAAACTTCTCAAAACCAAGGAATTGGCAAAGAAAACAAGTAAAGAAGGATTGAACGAACATAATGTTACTTCCGATAAACGCAAAGTTAATATGAAGCGGTGTTTGAAAATCAAGAAGGATATTATACCAATGCCATTGAAGAAAAGAAAGTGCGCAACTGTGTCGAAGAATAGAAGTCGAAAATTTAATTTTAACAGAAAAATAAGTGGAAAAGAATCTACTGATTTATCTGATGATTCCGATGCGGGAACAAATACTCAAGCTGAAGAAGCGAGCGACTTGAATGATGAAGAACAAAAAGATTTATTTAAACATAATGGTGCTGAACCTGAAATAACTAAAGTTGCCACAATATTGTCAGAAAGTAGTAATCCAGATGTCATTTGTCATGGTAATAACAATAGACGAAAAGTAAATCAAATGGGGAAAATAGCATTAAATAAACGTGTCAATTACGAAAAAGGGGGAAAAAATGTGGAAAAATTTTTAGAGAAAATGCGTAACTGCGCCAAAAAAGAGAATTATAAGAAAAAATGCGCAACTGCGCCGAAAAACAGAAAACGAAAAGTTGATTTTAACGACGAAACGAGCAGAAATAATTTCACTGATTTATCCGATGATTCTGAAGCGCAAACAGACACTCAATCTGAAGGATTGGGCAATTTGGAAGAGAAATACGTAATCATAAACGTGGTAAACTTATAGCAATCTCGTCAGAAAATAATGATTCAGATTCTAGTACGCATTGTAATGAAAGTAGACAAAAAAAAAGCAATAGTAATATCACAGAAGGTATCATATACAATTGTAATGAAATTAATACAACTGTACACGATATTAAAATAGAATTTTATGATAACGGAGTAATAAAAAATCCAAATTATTACACAAAATCACAATCGCACAAAAAAATTGTCGCACAGTATGTTTCAACTAGTGAAAAACTAATCAAAATGAAAATAACTAGCGTTGCTTGCAGAGCATTTTCAAAATTAGTAACTCCAATAGGATGGATTGATGGTGATATTATTGATTGTTATGCACAAACGAATCAAGCTGATTGGAAAGATAATATTTATTTCTTCTCAACGTATCACACTTCGGTGGTCTTTGGTGATCAAAGCAACGACACATGCGGCAGACATAATAGTATTTGCCATATTACACAAACATTGAAAGGTACATTATTATTACCATACAGTTATTGTGGACATTGGTATTTGCTCGCAGTTGACACTGAAAATTGTATTTTAACAGTATTTGATCCTTATGGTATTTGTGATGATAAAAAACGTATCGAAAAACAGTTCAATATTTTATTACGCGATAGCCACGATAAATCATTCTTTGCAACTTTAAGAAACAGAAAATGGCAAATTATTGATAACATCAATCGTCCGTGTCAATCAAACAAGGATGGCGTTAATTGTGGATTATATGTGGCTTATTACATAGAGTGTATAGGAAAAGGTTTACCATTTGACATGTCATTTAACCCGCTGTCTTATAGAGAAAAAATTTGGACTGATTTGTTGAAGAAATCGTGCGACGTAACAAAATCATGTCTACAATGTTGTAGAAATGAGTGTGTAAGCCCTACCATACGTTGTCCTATCTGCAAGAGAGTAATACATGAAAATTGTATTCCAATGAATGTAGCAGAAACAGATGATGAAGAAGAAAAAATATCGAAGTTGAAAAAGAAAGATTAAAAAGAATTAATTACAATAAAAATTAAAAACTTCATATGTAAGTTATGTAAACTAAACTATATAGATATAAACAAACATATGAATGAAAAGTATGAAATATAATTGCGTTTGAATTGACAACAATTTTGTTTATAATTACGATTGAAACAACGAAGAAATAAAAAAAATGACAGTTTATAAGATGTTCTGAAAGTCCAAAAAAGTAAACGTATTGACACGATTTAAGGATGTAGCTCAGCAACTGTCACAGCCAAAAGTTCACATGAAAATATTGACAAGGTTGCATCGTCGAATGGCGTTTCAACGTCGAACGTACATGTGTTGAATCTTGAGCCAAGCGTGGTTAGAATTTTGCGACAAAAGAAAAAACGAGAAGAAAGTAAAAAAAATATTTTTAAGTAAATAAAGAATTTAAGTTTAAATACATTAACAATTATTTTACAAGTTTTTGTAAATTGAATTGCGAAATTCCAGGAAGTAGATGAGATTTTGTAGCGGGTGGAAGAGGGAGGAATAAATTAACATCACAGAATTATTAAATGCAAATGATATTAATTATATATAATATATTTATTAAAATCTTCATGTTAATAAGGGTATGTTATGTATAGTACAAATAACATTGTATGCGATAGAAAGTTGTATATTATAATTTATAGAATAGAAACATACATTTATTAAATTTATTATTTCGGAAATTAAAAATTTATTATACATTTTAATAATGTTTTTTTACGAAGTACATTAGATTTGATATTGTATCTTATTGTTTCGAACCCTTTTTCTTACCAAATCAGGCCATAGTATGAAACTTGAAAGCAATAACAAAGCATGTTAATTTTTAGACTGCTGTACGATTTTGTAATGATTTTATTTCGAATTGACCTACGGGATTAACATTAGTATTTTTAGAATAAGTGTCCCCATCTCCTCGAATCTCTTATAAAGCTTCTGTGAGTCTAAGGGTATAGCATCATAATTCTTGGTTTTATATGGAAATGAAAATAAAATATAAGAAGTAATTCTGATTTCCTTTAAAAAAATGATGATTTTGATTTCAATGCCGAAGGCATTTTAGAACAAGAGCTTATAACGGTGCAAAAAATGTTCCATAATTTTATAACAACTGGACTACGCAAATTGCAGGACAAGAAGAAGATTTCATAGTGGGCGGAAGAGGGAGGCATAAATAAAAAGAACACGAAATCTAATTATAAGATATAATTTTGAAATAAAATAATTAATAAAATCCTGTGTCCATCGAATTTCTGAAAGAGACATAAGAATATAAGTGTATGTAATACGGCTTTCTGGTATGGATATATTTGGAGGTATTGCACATCAATGTTTAAAAGTTGAAAGTGTTTATTTTTGTGTTAGACATATGAAGACAAAAATAAGACAATATGACAAATTCCGTACGATGTGTTACATTATAACACTGAATATTCAAATGAATAAAAAATACAAAATTCCAGAAAAACATCAAGAACGTAAATTGTACGATACTTGTAAACAATTTCAATGAAAAACGCTGTAAACATATAATGAACTGATTACAACATCAAGATTAAAACCATTACACGTATCAATGTATTTTGCACATAAATACATTATTTTTCGAAGTTGGGAATCCCAGGAGGGGGCTTTCCGCAAAAGGGTACTTTCCCGAACATATTCATTGGGGAGATTGTAACGAAGTGATCTTTGTTACCAGCAGTGGAATACAGGAATCCGGTCTTCATTATCGACCGTTGCGGGAGTGGGGAAACCTCCCCTCCATGTTCAGAGGACTATAAAAGCACCGCCGCGAATAACGGAGCAACAGTCCTGTTCCCGACTTCGAGCATCTCGGAGTCTTTCCTTGCTAAAGCATCTTAAGTTCCATGTCCCGGTCCGAGCGTGTTGGGCATCGAATACTCAAACGTTTTGAGTAACCCCGTAGCCCACGAGTCTTGGGTATTTCTCACTCAAACACTTTGAGCTTCTGACGTGGTTCAAGCGTCTTGAGCATTGTAAACCCTCGTTAAATTCTCATAAAGAATCATAGCAATTTATTATTGAATTTTCAATTATGAAAATAATCAATTATAAAACATTATGAAACCCCATGACCTTCTCAATTATGAAAGAAATCAATTAGGAATCATTATGGAACCTCATGATCTTCTCAATTATGAAAAAAATCAATTATGATACCTGACGAAAACTCATGATTTCATAAAGAAATCATGAAATCTCATAAGGATTCAT
>JABFPU010000062.1:0-10166 GCA_022817225.1 Nyleta sp. ZL-2020
TTTCTTTAACCTTGTCAGAGTTGTAAACTCTGTACTGACCTAAATTTGGCATTTTCCCGTTTTTGTTCGGGTACGCATTGGAGAGTTTCTCCATAAATTGCGTGATGTAATCTGCGCTCAATATCAATGTTTTGAGCGACTTATTTCAAATGTTTTATTTTTCTTCTTTTCTGATTACGTCTGTAACGTAATCGGGTTCGTCTCGGCCGACAAGGCCATATCGTGACAACCCCCGGTTTTTGAGATTGAACAATGAAGTGTTCAATCTTTTTAGCGCACTTTATGTCATCGGTTTTCTAGAGTATGTTTACTCAGTATTATTCATTTCCTTCCAAACCTTCTTGCCTCTATATTTTAATTTTTTAGTTTCAACGAACCTTAACTGTGATTGTCATATTTAGATCTCTTACATGCTCTGATTTTCTTATATAAGGTTTATAGTTTTACGATACCCCTGATGTAGTTCAGGATGACCGTTGATTTGGATTCTTCAGGTTCTGGAATGTTCTCCCTCGTGGCCATTTTCCGTTCATTTGTAGGACACGATTCTTAAAGGCGGCAACCTTGTTGTTGGCATATTTGACTCGTTTTGCAGTCATAAACTTCCGCTGGTGGTTGTAGTTGATGACGACGTACGGGTTGATTCGGCGATGTTGTGGTCGCAATATTATGTCTAAGCTCGACGTTATCCTTATACTATACTTAAATTATGTAACTCGGTTTTTCCATAGACATATTGTAATGTCTCTGGGAGAAACAAGTAAAAGTTTTTTCAATTGACCATTTGCATTTATCAGTTTCGTTTTTATTACAACTACTTTATGTGGTCTTTCTACATTTATAATTTCGAGTAATTAAGGCTTGCATTGTTTCATTTTCGTTTATACAATTTGATTATTATAAAAGACAACTTGTGGTATAATTGTTATTTAAATTAATTTCTCAGCCTTACTCACTTTCTAGTTGTGCAATTTCACTTCCTTCCTTCATAAATATATTACATAGCTTATTCGTATTTTGAAAGAAGGAAGGATATAATCTCGTCCCATCATTATTCTTTATATCGACAATTTGTCCGTTTTGTTCCTCCACCTTAATTTAGACTTTGATTGTTCTATTTCAAAAGAAGGCCAATATAACTTTTAATTTAAATCATTAACCTTTATTTTCATATTATACGTATACACATTTACCCTTTCATTTAGGTATGTTATTTATTTATTGTAACGGGTAACAATCCCCGTTACTGAAAATGATAATATTTGAAATGCGCGGGCTTGGGGTGCCCCGGCGTATCCACTGGGCGGCGCCCCAAGCGCATTTTGAGTCAGCGGACGGACCGCGCGCGAGACGCGCGGAGGGAAGATTATTATAACGTCCGTCGAGCGGAGTGTTAAGACGTCCGTTGAGCAAAGTGCATTGCCCACGACAACGTTCCTTTGGACGAGCGCCGACGACCAGGACAACGCAAGGGGACGAAAGGCCGCCCCAGTTCGAAAAGATAAGGAGGCAAGCCGATCCACGGCGATGATGCGTTACGATGCCCAGGGTTGACGTCGACGGGCCCGGCTCGCACCTTGAGGCGGGCCGGGCGCCCAGGTAAGCGCGGGGCTTGATCAGTGAATTGCTTCTCTCTCTCTCTCGTATTTGAACCGTGATCATTTTGTGTTCGTGTCTCCGTCCCTCCTTTGCGAAGGGATGGTCCAGCACGGTCCCTCCTGTGGAAGATGGGACCGCGACCCGGTGCCCACGGCCAGGGTGGCCAGGACCCGTATTTGCCGAAGTGGCACTTATTCATTTTGCTTTGCGACGTAGAGTTGTCGTCCCGGGAGACGCTCAAGGTCGGTCAGTGACCAATTCGCTTGTTTACATTTTTTGTTTCGTTCTTTTCCAAGTTTGTTATTGTTTTGATTTCCGACGAATGTATCGAAGTTTTGAGACGAATAAAAGTCATGCAATGAGATGTTTTGTTCACGAGAGTTTTATTTCTCGACAACCTTGATTCGCCAATCCCCTCGCAACCCCCCCCCATTCTGTAGCTGGGTAATCACGCACCACGACACGACATGCCGACGGAGATGCTTCGACCAGGGTGCTCGGCCCTCGTCACCACGCAGTTGCCACGATCTTTTGGCCGTTTTGAGGAAAACGGCCTGGCGCCCAAGACATGTCCCGATCCCCGGCCAAGTAACCGGCGCCCCTTCACCCGCCCGTCCGCCAGGGTGGACGCGCGCCGCGTTACATTATTTACTTTTATATTTGCTTCTTCTTTACTTTATGCATTATTGTGCAGAAATCTGCCTTATCGTCGGTCCGTCGTCAATTACGACCCGCAATCGCCGCTGCGCCGGCTAGAGCGCTTGAGTCACGCGGGAGGGGGAACGCCTGCCTCCGCGGCGACTATCAGTGCGCGACAGCCCGATAGCTGTCGCTGCACAATGAATTGGCGTGCGGACCGCAAAAGGCATGTCTTTGCTATATAATATAGCGCGTTAGCTCGGCGAGCAATACACACATTCGAACATTCGATCTTTCGATCCTCTCGACCTTTCCCCATGACGGAGTGTCTCCGCTGGGTGATAAGGCATCCTTTTGAATTATCTGGAGTGTCTCCAGTTTTCCACATCTGTGCGGAGTGTCTCCGCGGCTTTTGCCAATAATCTGGAGTGTCTCCAGTCCCTATATTTTACATACGTGCGGAGTGTCTCCGCGGGCCAACGAGGCCACAATCATATCTGGAGTGTCTCCAGTTCATTTGACTTTGTACAGACGGAATACTTCCGTTTTCATTTATAAACGAATTTGTAGTAGATTACGTCAGTAATCGACCAACATCGCAATCAATTCATTGAATTAAATTCAATGCAAAATAAGACGTGTTTTTCGATGAAAAACACAAAAAAGTCATCTTTTGTTTTGATTCGAAAATAGTCGAGTATTTTCAACGCATTATTTCCGTTTTTCCGAGAAATACTGTATTATTTTTAATTTCGTGCTCGGAATTCCTCTCGGAATTAATATACTTTAAATTTAAAGGGTTTTTCTTTGTTTTGCCGAATTGCAATCATTTGGCGTCAAATAAAATTTAATTTTTTATTAACAGTCGAGCATTACGAAGTGTCTTCGTGTGCGGGACACAGAGCTTAAGTGTCTTAAGCCAGTCCCATCCCAATTATGACAGGGATTTCGACTGATAGGTGTTAATTTTCTTTAATATTGTAAATAGCTTTTTGTTACAATATATTCATTTTTGTTAATATTACAACACGATATTGCTTATTTTCTCCTTCCCTCTCTTTTCAGCAAGATAACTTAATTCGACCATCTCCAAGGCAGATCTATAACATCCGGCTCTAATTTTAAGTTTTTACAGTCCACTTAATTTAATACACGGGCAATCCGTAACAAAATGGTCCTTCGAGCCGGATCTGCCGGGATTTGAAAATCTGCTGAAAAGAGAAAAGGAAATTTAAGCTTTTGGCTGACACTCTCTTCGTCAGTTCAAACCAAGGCTCTGCATAGCCATTTTCAAACCGCAATCATTACATGATTACGTATCACCGCTTTTGCAATTGATGTCCTTCATCAATTGATCCCGCATACTAACCGACGGTTAGTTATCATACCAAGCTCTATTAATTCTATTCAGTCGACATGTCTGAAGAATTAATGGATGCCCGCACACTGCGGAAACTCAGCAATGAGCAAACGGTCATACTTGACCAAATCGAGAGACTTCTCATCAACACCAAAAAATTAGGTGTGCCAAATTTCTCGATCGGCTACTTGCGCGATCGCTTAACCCTACTGCAACGCAATGTTGAAAGGGCCAGAGTACACCATGCAGACATAGAAGCTGGTATCTCTGAACAAGACAAATCAACTTGTTCCTATTACACTGACGAGGTTTGGGGCAAGATTCTGGAAGCGTACGAAGCTGCAGAACAATACATCAATGAACATTTGAGCAATTTATACAATGTTCAGGAGACGCAAAACCATACCGCGTTTTCGCCTCCGCTCAATTCAACGCGGAGTACACCGCATACAAATCACTCGCCACCTTTGGTTCGATTACCAAAGCTGGATCTGCCAAAGTTCTCCGGTGACTATAATGACTGGCAGAGTTTTCATGACTTGTTCACAGTCACAATACATTCAAATGAGGCACTTCCGAAGGTGCAGAAACTTCAATATTTGAAGTCATCCTTGACCGGAGAAGCCAGCAATATTATCAAGTCTCTCGCAACTACAGAAGCAAACTACGACACGGCTTGGGAAAACGTCTGCAAACGTTATAAAAATGACCGGATCATAATATCCTCCCTACTCTCCAAGCTGGTAAGCATTCAAGATGTTAGTCAGGACAATCTGGCTAAACTTAAATCGCTTCGCGACACTTACAAATCCGTGATGGATTCTCTCAAAAACGTCGGTTGTATCACCGAACATTGGGACCCCATTGTAATTCATTTGCTAGTTGCAAAATTCAACCCAGCCCTACGTAAAGACTGGGAGAACAAAATAAGCGACCAGGAAGCCTATCCAGATTTAAACCATTTCGACACTTTTCTCGACAGCAAGATTCGTACGCTCGAAGTCATTCAACCTTCTCGTACCTCAGATCATAGAGAAAAGTCAACCTCCGAGAAAAGACAAGTTCGATCCTTTAATTCTTCCGTCAATACCTTTTCACACAAATGCAATATTTGTGGCCAAGCGCACATGTTATTTGCATGTCCTACTTTCATAGGTATGACGGTAAAGGAGAGACATGATACTCGTCTGAAGTTAAAGTTGTGTGCAAATTGCCTGTCAAATTCGCACATCACAAGTCTCTGCAAGAGCAAATTCAGATGCAAGAAATGTTCTAAACCTCATCATACGCTGTTACATTTCGGTGAAGGTGAAACAAAGTATCCTACACGTCATAAGGACAGCGGAATGTCCAAAACGGACCAAAGGGAAGAAACTAACCCAAACTCTAACAAACCAGCTCCGCAAAACGATCCGTCAAATAGCTCACAGTCACTAAACACGCATTTCAATGCTGCTTGCGAATCAGGTGTACTGCTAGCCACTGCTTTGGTTCGTATTACATCACCTTATAGGTGCGTCACGGTACGAGCTCTGATAGATACAGGATCAGAGACGTCCTTTATCAGCGAATCAATTTCTCAGGAGTTGAGATTGTATCGAACCAGAGTCAACGTGGGAGTAGCTGGTATCGGAGGCAATGAAATTAGTAAGTTGAGATTTGCAGTCTCTTGCGAAGTCTCTCCTAATTTCGATTCATCCTTTAAGACGAAAGTTTCCGCTTATGTCCTACAAAATATTACGGCTTATAAACCTAGACATTTCATTCCGAAAGACTATCCGGAATTCAAGCACTTGCGGTTGTCTGACACATCACCCAGTCAAGACAAACGTATAGAATTGTTACTGGGAGCTGACGTATTCAGCAAAATCATACTAGGCAACGTTATTAGAGCAGCAAATACCGAAGTTATTGCTCAATCAACGGAGTTGGGATGGATTCTCTCCGGACCGATCAGCCTCACAGCCAATCACAGAGCCATCACTGTACATCATGGTTCAATGGAGGTCTGCGATCAATTGAAGAGATTCTGGGAGCTCGAAGAGATGCCAGAAACTTCGACATCACCCTCTGATGATCAATGTGAAGCACATTTCCTGAGCACTGTTCAACGTACAAAAACAGGACGTTACTCGGTACGACTGCCGTTCGTTTCAGAGGAAGTCAAAGCATCGTTGGGTTCCTCCAAACAAATAGCTCTTGCTTCATTGCGGCGATTGGAAGGTCGCCTAGACAAGAATGAGAAGCTTCGACAGGATTATGACGGCTTTTTGTCGGAATACGAGTCACTAGGTCACATGACCATGGTAGGTGACGATTCGGATGCTGAACCGCATCGAGTCTACCTGCCTCATCACGCAGTAGTAAAGGAACAAAGCCTTTCTACTAAGACGAGAGTTGTATTCAATGGGTCTTGTCCTACCTCTTCTGGCGTCTCAATTAATGACGCACTTCATGCAGGACCCAAGTTACAAAATGACATTGCAGTCATTCTGATGAACTGGCGGAACTATCGCTACGTGTTGACAGCAGATATAGAAAAGATGTTCCGTCAGATACTCATAGATAAGAGTGATCGAAAATACCAGTGTATATTATGGAGAAAACCTGGAACTTCACAAGTTCGCACTTATGAACTGAATACAGTGACTTATGGTACCAAACCTGCTCCATTTCTCTCAATGAGAGTCATCTCTCATTTAGTGCAAACCTTATCTGAGCAATATCCACTAGCGGTGGAACCACTTTCAAAGCAAATATACGTGGACGATGTCCTATTTGGAGATGATAACGAGTTTCAGGCAATAAAGGTCCGTGATCAAGTCAACGCCTTGCTTTCCCAAGGGGGATTTATCCTTCGTAAATGGACCTCGAACTCTCCAAAGTTAGTTCCACAAGCTGATCCCAGATTAATATCTTTGAATTTTGATCAGCTAGACATGCCCACTAACCAAAAGGTTTTAGGTATAGCATGGTCACCGGTCAACGATGTTTTTTCTTTCCAATTTACCCCTGGAAAAATCGAAGTCCTTTCCATGCGGACTCTTCTGTCAAACATCGCCCGAATTTATGATCCAGAAGGCTTACTCTCCCCGATCACGATTCGCGCGAAACTAATTATGCAGTCTCTATGGCCGCTTCATCTAGACTGGGATGATCCAGTACCACTTCATATTCAGACTGCGTGGGAAACGTTTGTCAGTGAGTTACCACGCCTAAGCGAATTATCTATTCCAAGATGGACCAGAGTGAGCAGTAACTCTAAATCGATAGAACTAGTTGGCTTTTGCGACGCTTCTATGCAAGCTTATTCAGCTGCGATTTATGTCCGGGTAACGGATTCACAAGGCGATGTCTCAATGACACTGATTTTCGCGAAATCAAAGGTTGCTCCACTAAAAGCAATCACTATTCCTAGATTGGAACTATGCGGAGCAGTCCTCCTGGCCAAACTCATGGCCACGGTCAACCAGACTATCAACTGTAAAATTCAAGCCATCAGATGCTATTCCGACTCAAAAATAGTCTTGGATTGGTTGGCAAAGCCACCATGTACTTGGAAGACATTCGTTGCCAATCGAATCTCTAAGATTAACGAATACTTGCCTAATGTCAAGTGGCAACATGTCCGTACGAAGGAAAATCCGGCTGACCTGAACTCTCGCGGAGTTAGGATAGACATACTCTTAACATCCGAATTATGGTGGAAGGGTCCTCACCACGTGCCAGATCATGAAAGTGAAGCTAATACGGAAGAATTAGATGCGATTAGAGAGGAGACTCGACCAATTTCCGTTCAGCATGCTAGTTCAGGAGAACAGCTTTCCTTCGTAGAAGGAATTTCAAGTTGGCCCAAGCTTTTGAGAGTAACAGCTTTCGTGCTGAAATTCATTTCAATTATCAAGGCATTCAAAAGGAATGCGATTCAGAAGACTGTTTTGCAGTCACCACATTCACTTTCACGAGAGCGATTGGATGCGGCGTACAACTTCATTGTACGATATGTGCAACATAACGCACTCACCAATGAAGTTTCCCGCTTGTCCAGAGGAGAAAGATGCCCTGAGAATTCAGTATTAAAGGAGTTGAACCCTTTTCTAGATAATGAAGGTATTTTACGAGTAGGAGGACGTCTTCAGCACTCTGACCTTCCGTTTCATCAGAAGCATCCGATTATCCTGCCTAAGCATGAAATAACCATCCGCCTTCTAGAACACGTACATCTCACGTCTTTGCATAGTGGACTTCAATTAACGTTACAACTTGTACGTGAACGGTACTGGGTAATTCATGCTCGTAATACGATAAAGGCGGTCATTCGTAAATGTGTCACGTGCACACGAGAACGCGCCGTATTATCACATCAGAAAATGAGTCCTTTGCCAAACCCTCGCTGTGTAGCTAATCGTGCCTTCCTACACACAGGAGTTGATTATGCAGGACCTTTTCTCATCAAGCAGGCAGGTGGCCGTGGACGTAAGACGCATAAAGCATACATATCGGTGTTCGTCTGCTTTTCCACTAAAGCGACACACTTGGAAATAGTATCAGATTATTCTACTGATGCATTTCTCGCAACTCTCAAACGTTTTACGTCACGACGTGGTCTTCCGGACACGATCTACAGCGACAATGGAACTAATTTCCGTGGTGCCGATGCGGAGCTGAAGCGTGTCTTTTACTCAGCGATCCGCAACCCAGATGTTCAAAATTCCTTCACCGTAGAAGGTGTTAAATGGAAATACATTCCCCCATCTGCTCCACATCATGGAGGACTATGGGAATCGGCCGTTAAGGCTGTCAAATATCATCTTCGACGCGCGATGGGGAAGTTTCTTCCCACTTACGAAGAATTCTCAACGATTCTATGCCAGGTAGAAGCTTGCTTAAATTCCCGACCGTTGACCCCCCTCATGGATGACGTGGATGACCTCCAAGCACTGACTCCAGGTCACTTTTTAACCGGTTCAGGTTTGAAGTCAGTCCCAGAGCGCGCTCTACTTGACTTAAACGAGAATCGTTTGAAGCGATGGCATATCACTTCGAGGATTGTACAATCCTTTTGGAAACGTTGGAAGACAGAATATCTGGCCACTCTCCAACTACGTAAAAAATGGAATTATGAGCAGCCTCCATTTAAAGTCGACGATTTAGTAGTGATGCGCGATCCTAATCGCCCACCTTGCAATTGGGCCTTAGGACGAGTGACCAGAATCATCATTGGCAATGATGGATTAGTTCGGACCGTTTTCGTCAAGACGGCAAAATCCGAATTTGAACGACCCGTTACCCAACTTTGCCGACTCCCAGTCGGTAAAGTAGAAACAGAGAATTAAATTGTTTTAATTTTTCTGTCTTCCTTTGTTCTGTCCTTTTCTATTATTTTAATAATTAATTCATAATAAAACGTAAAATTCGCTCCAAAAAAATATATAAACATTAGTCTAGAAATTCGAGATTATTTCTAGATCAAAAAAAACCAAGCAAAAACCGAGTATCCATGAAAAAGGGGTTGTTTTTTTTGCTGTTCTTTTTATCCATAAGAAATAAGTTTCACAATTATTTCTCGACAGTTGAACTAAATCGTTCAAACCCTATTGATCGGGGAAATTAAAATGAGCGAGTTTTTGAACATCGACAACGATGTTGAATTTGAGGAGTTATGGGAAGATGACTCCCTCGATACACGGAGTGTTTCTCCGCGACGCGATGTTCCTGAGTGGTGCGCGGAAATGGCATCCCGATATGTACCCCAATACGTTCCAACCGCGAAAATAATCTTGGAGGAACGTAAACGGTCAGCGTCAAGTGCGGACTTCTCGACTCCTGGACCAAGTCGGATACGTTTGGAGGATTTGATTGACCAGATGCCAAAAGCTCCTCCAATACCCGCTAGTGCGTCGGAGTCCTTGCCACCAGCCTCCCCTTCTACCATCGTCTCGGACTCAGAACCCAACGCTTCTTGGGAGTCCAGGTTGAAGGTACATTCGGAGTTTCGTGTGATCGAGGCGCAAGGGTACCATATCGCCGTCCCTGAGGTCGATCTACGGAGATACCGGACATACACGAAGCGAGTACCTGGTGGAAAGATCACAATTTTGTCAAATCCTCAGGGCGTTGTCAAGAGGATCAAATTCAAGACCTTTTGCGATCCCATACGTGCTGCGGATCCTAGAAGGAGAGCTTGAACGTGTTACGTTCAACGGGGGGGAGTGTGCAGAAATCTGCCTTATCGTCGGTCCGTCGTCAATTACGACCCGCAATCGCCGCTGCGCCGGCTAGAGCGCTTGAGTCACGCGGGAGGGGGAACGCCTGCCTCCGCGGCGACTGTCAGTGCGCGACAGCCCGATAGCTGTCGCTGCACAATGAATTGGCGTGCGGACCGCAAAAAGCATGTCTTTGCTATATCATATAGCGCGTTAGCTTGGCGAGCAAAAACACATTCGATCTTTCGATCCTCTCGACCTCACCTTTCCCCATGACGGAGTGTCTCCGCTGGGTGATAAGGCATCCTTTTGAATTATCTGGAGTGTCTCCAGTTTTCCACATCTGTGCGGAGTGTCTCCGC
>JABFPU010000063.1:0-10148 GCA_022817225.1 Nyleta sp. ZL-2020
TTTTTCAAAATATACCAGGAATATTTTTTAGCTTGAGCATTTGTATATTCCTGGTAAGTACCAAAAATATTTATGAATATTTAAATATATTTTTGGAACATTTACAATATTCAATAAAAATATTTCTGGAATATTCCAAGAATATTTCGTGTTAGTAGGGTAGATACTACGCAAAGTGGACATCTGATTGGTTGGACGTGTATAGTCAAGTTCGAAAATCTTTTATGGAACGCAGTTATTATATTTTTAATACATGTTAAGAACAATTAAGTATGTCTCAAGTAATTATTATCAATTGAACACATTTATAATTTTTTCAAGTTTTTAGAATGTCGAAAACAATGAATTAACTTTTGAACCTCAATGTCACGGCACAACTACCTTAATTTCATTTTGTTTATTTCATAATTATAATTTTTATTATATTTGTGTTAACAGTTTTTCCCGGGTACATTCTTTCAAATAAGTTTTTCGCCATGTCGGAATTGTGCAAAAGTAGCAGTAACAAGAGAAAATTTCAAAGTATTTGGTACCAGAATTATCCTGAGTGGAAGGCATGGCTTCGCAACGTGCCTTCGGATGATTGTAAATTTTTTTGCACTGTTTGCAATAAGCAGTATGCATGTGGCGTGACACAAATTCGCAATCATGCTCTTCGTGTGTGCCATTTGGACAATATGCGTAAATTCGGTCTGTCGTTGCCGACTTCATCGTTTTCTTCACAATCGGATTCTTCGGGTTTGCCACTGATAACTTTGTCACCACCACCGTTGACTTTCCTGCCGTCAACTCCTTTGCCGTTTTCGCCGTCGAATTCTTCGTCTGCATCAACTTCGCCAAGTCTGCCATCAACTTCTTCACATATATTGCCGTATAATTCGTCGCCCTTAGAACTGTCATTTTCCCCAACTCCGATGAAGGATTCGTTGTCTCTTTCACCGCCAACTTCGTCGAGTTTGTCGCTTGCAACTTCATCGGCTGAACCATTAATTTTATCACCGTTATTTGAAATCCCTACAGTGCCAATTTCGTTGCCAACTTCCTCTACTTTGTCATTGTCAATTCCATCACATTCGCTAACGACTAATTCGCTATTGTCAACTTCGTCGTCGATTTTGTTGCCTCCAACAAGTTCCTCACCACAAACATCTAATGAATTGCTGAAAAATAAAGTTAAGGAAGCCGAAATCAGAGTTGCCACTTTTTTCGCTGAAAATAATATTGCTTTTAAAATATGTTCCCAAATGGTGCAATTATTTCAAGACATAGGAAAAGAACCTGAGGTGTTGCAAGAAATGAAATTAGGTAGTACGAAGTGTACGGCGATAGTGAAAAACGTACTAGGAATTCGTGAAACAGACAGGATTGTTGATAATTTGCGACATTCAACATTTTCTATCTTCGTGGACGAAAGTACGGATTGCACTAATAATAAATTGCTCGCATGTATGGCTAGGTATGTTGATCCAAACTCTCTAACTGTTAGACTGGAATTGCTGCAATTTATCAATTTAGATGCTGCAGATTGTTGTGCCTTAAATCTGTTTCATGCATTTTATACGGAAATGCAGAAGAAGCAAATCCCAATTAGCAACATCTTGGCAGTTGCTTCCGATAATGCTTCTGTGATGGTAGGTCGAAAATTATCGTTTGCAACACAATTAGTACAGAAAAATAATAAGGTCCTAATAATTCCATGCGTTTGCCATTCTTCCGCGTTGGCTGCTAGTTCTGCTTGTAAAAGTATACCCTCTGAGTGTGAAGAGTTAATCAGGGGTCTTGGGACATTTATCAATAGCAGTCCAAAAAGGCAGGCTATATTTAATGATCTGCAGAAATGTTTCGAAGACAAACCGCTGAAAATTTTAAAATTTGCGGAAACTAGATGGCTCAGTCGGCACGCGTGTATTAGTAGAATTTTAATGTATTACGATACAATATGTATTTTTCTGCAGGAATTATTTTTTTCAGATAACGTTCAGTCTGCTAAAAGGTATCTCGATCTAATGCAACGTGTTGATATGAAAGCTTATTTGCTTTTCCTCGAATACGTGTTGAACGTATTCAATTCGTTTAATGCAACATTTCAAGGCAAAGGCACTTTAATTCACAAGTTGTATCCAAAGTCGATGGCATTGTTGTATTTCTTTGCGGAAAAATTTATTACTCCCTCATTATTGAGCTTCGTAGGACCAAATAAAGACCTGAATTTTTCTGATCCGCAAAATCAGCTGCCATTAGAGAAAATAAGTCTGGGTTCAAACTGTGATGACTATTTAGAAGATACCAATTTATCGAAATCGGATTTGACGTTGGTTCGCAGAAATTGTTTGAATTTTTATATTACTGCGGCAAATGAAATCCGTTCTCGTATGTTTGCAAAAAATGAGGTTTTGTTTCGCCAGATAACTTCTTTGGATTGCAATATTGCATTATATTGAAACGTTCAAATTTTGAAAGGAGAGAAAAAGAGCTTTGTCGTTGCTGTAATTTATTTGCTGATTGCTCTAATAGTCAAATTCTCAGAAGGCAGTGGTTCTATGACTCACTGGTTTATCTCATCATTGAATTTGGTGAGTTCTTACTCACTGAGCAGGCAAGGGTTGCGAATTTTACATAAAAATAAAGTGATAGCGAATGATCTTAAGCCCCGGTATAGCGAATAAAAAATAATTTCAAAGCTCACATGAATGACGTGATATAGCGACGTGACTATAGCGAATTGATGAAGATGCTTGATGAGTTATGTCAAATACTTACCGCTGACCTCTCTGGTCCACTTCCTTTTATCTGGACTTACTTGTTTTTGACCACTTCTAAAAAGAAAAAAGGGTTATATACACGCGAACTGAACTGGCCTCACTTGTTGGACGACGCGTCCATCACACGGAAAGGGTTTCCCCCGAATACAGTGAAGGCACCCTTCCCAGGACGACACTCCACTGCACCAGGTTATTCCCACCCAGTGATCCTTCCCAGGACACACTGAGGCCACTGGATGAACGAGGCGTTGGTGAGCTTCTCCAAGGGGACGGGGTCTGATTAAACTTCCCAGTTCCACCAGGCTCCGGCTTACCTCGCGAGACGCTTCCAGGAAGCAGAAGGAAGAATACTGCGAACACGCGCTCTTATATACCAGTCGTTGACCAATCACCGAACTTGATCGTATGGCGTGATGTTACAGGAAGTGGTCCGAGATTGGTCGGCGGTCTGTCTGTTTTTCTTATTTTACTGAATATAACAAATTTAGTTGATTGATTGTTTAACTACGCTTGCCCACGCATTTCTTCATCGCTTCAACTCACTTTCCTAGTTAACTTTTTGCTCACGACAATTTTGGGGCAAAATACTTCATTTCAGTTAATTACTGAATTTGCTCAATATAGCGGGGATTTGGTACTATTGGACGGACAATTTTTAGTTGTTTTTTGTTGTTTTTTAATTTTTTTTGGTTTTTCATTAATTTTTTACTTACTTTTAACTACTACTTTGCGTTTAAACAAAAATATTCTAAGAAAGAGAGAGAACGCAATATTTCCGGGAATATCAGCTGTCTTCGTCACCACAGCTGATTCTATAGACGCGTTTCCACTTTTACGTGTGGGGCCGCCCGAAGGTGTTCTCTCTCCCGCCGCTATACGTTGGACAGAGACGCGAGCGCGCTCCGACGCTTAGGTCGGTAGGGGCACCGTGGATTTACGATATGTGTAAACGGAACGTTACAACACCCCCCCTGAATAACGCGATCTTGGCGCGGATAGCGTTATTCAAAAAAAAAATGGAAAAGGCACGGAGGAAAGCATCCAAGTTTATGTATGGTTCCAAATAGTCATTTAATAACTCCCTCTTGATCCTACTCCTAGCTTCCTTGAGAGTTGCGGCATCGAAACCCAAATCTCTCTCGAATACAAACGATCGGGCGAATTGACAGACGAATATGCCGCAATCGTGGTTATTCGTCTGTCGTGGGCTGTCCTCGTAGGTCGCGACCTCCCAGTTGTTTAGCTCCCACTTTCGTTTCGCCTTCAACTCGTCGTCTAAATACTGGGTCACAGCGTTACAGATTTTGGGGTTCGTGGTACTTAAACTATCTAAATATATAATTTTGTTTTTAAATGGTTTGATGGTGATCAACGCCCAATGTTTGGAGAGGTGGACGGGCATAAAGACGGTTTCCTTATCGAATACGTCGATATTCTTGGTCCATCTTGCGACGGACTCGTGGCCTCCGCTCGTGTACCTCGCGAGGAGGAAGCTATTGAGGTACATGGAGTCCGCGCGATATTGGACCAACAGGTGGAGGTACGCATTGATTACCTCGTCATTGACCCAATTGGCTCCATCCAAGGTCTTCAAATGGATTGGGTCAATGACGTAGCGCCCGGTACGGATTCTGGGGGGAACGGAGGTCACGAGTTGCCCCAAGATGCTCCTTGACCTATCCAACTCGCTTTGGAGTTCGCAACAATCTACTTTTAATCTTTTTATTTCCTCCTCATCGCTCGAACCCCCCATGCCCAACTCTCTTATTCTCCCCAATTGTCTCAGGGATCGTTGGGTCTCCTGTTGCTTCTTCTCGAGCCCTTCCACCCTCCGTTGGACGAAGTCTCGACCTGTGGTTGGATCTTCCTCCAACCTTCCTCTCTCAGCCTCCCTAGCAGCCAGCCTTTTGCGGTAAGCAGCATTCTTTCGACCCATCTAAACATACTCATTTTGCCCTGTATGATGTGTAAAAGAGTAGGTGACGATTTGAGTTAATATGTTGGTTAGAGTTAATACATTAGTTCGTAGTCTCAATGGTTGTGTTTTTTAGTTGTGAAGGGTTATGTAATGTGCAAGTGTCCCGGAGGTGCTCTGCTAAGGTGGTCATGGTGGGTTCTTGTCTGGTCCCATCAGATATGTTTAATGCTGCAAATTTCCTTTCCATAGACCTCCTATCTAGCCGACGCTTGTACGACGCGTTCTTCCTAGGCATCTCAAATTTCTAGCCTGGGAATATAACTTTTCAGGTTAACGCTATTGAATGTACCACGAATTTTATTGGTTGAGGGGTTAATCAATGAGTATGATGAGCTGCTTTGTTTTTTAGTAATTAAATACGGACCTTCGTATACTGAGAAAAACTTGCCTATTTTTTTATCCTCTTTTTCCGACACGTTGCACGCTTTTACTAGGACTAGGTTTCCCACTTCAAAGTTGTGTAACTTGTGTGAGTGGTTGAACCTTCTTTGTCTTTGAAGCGCTAATTTACTCATTTTTTCCCTTGCTAATGTTATGATGCTTTCATATTGTTCGGGGGGATTATATTCATGATCTATGTGGAACCATTTAGACCATGCTTTCGAGGGTCTTTGGCCCAAATGTAGTTCATTAGGAGTCCTTCCAGTGGACTCGTGATGGACTTCATTTATGCAATCTTCGATTATGGGGACCCACTTTGGCCAATTTGAATGCTTTTCTCCAACAAACGTGCGAAAGAACCGACCTAACTCCCTATTTACCCTCTCCACAGGGTTCGCCTGTGGGTGTCGCACGGACGTGAGAACTGGTTGGATGCCTGCTTCAATCAATCTTTGATACCAATCTTTCGCTACAAATTGGGTACCTTGATCGGATAGGATCTTGTTCGGTTTTCCAAAACGGGGAATATAATCGTTGAAAATCTTATTCAGGGTACTTTTAGTGGTTGCCCTTTTCAAGGGATATAAACGAACAAACTTACTGAAAACATCTATCGTTACAAAAATATATCTTAGGCCGAATTGGCCCATTGGTAGAGGCCCGTAATAATCCACGGAGAGTATTTCGTTGGGTCCCTCAGGAATTATGCTTTTCATTTCAGCATATGCCAGTTGGTTGGAAGTTTTGTTCCTCTGGCATGAGTCGCAACTGGAGAGGCGCTGGCGCACTCGTTTTGCTAGCTTTGGAAAATAGAAATCCTCAGCTAGCAGAACGGAGCACTTTTTCGCGCCTACATGTCCGTATGCTTCGTGACATTCATCAATGAGACCCCAGAGTATACTCTCCGGAAGGATTGCCCTCCATTTGTCCTGGATCCTGCGAAATAAAATGTTGTCTATTATGCGAAAATTAGTATTGTTTTCCCAATCTATTTGGCTTATTTTGGGATCCCGCGACTGTTCATCCGCTAGGTTTTTTAGTTTGGAAATTAATTCTTTCGACAGCTCCTTTGCTAACTCATTAATAACTATTCGCCCTTTTTCTATGCCTATATCTCCGGTGGGGTTCCTACTAAGGGTATCGGCAACAATATTATTTTTGCCTTCGCAATATTTAATCTCTAAATCATAGTCCTGGATTGCCAAGATCCAACGAGTTAACCTCGCGCTGGTCAACTTACAACTTTTAAGGAAACTCAATGCCTTGTGGTCCGTGCTAATTACAATTTTCGACCCTAAAATAAATGAACGGAACTTTCGTAATGACCACACAATAGCCAATAACTCTTTTTCGGTCGTAGTGTACATTAGTTCAGGACCTTTCAATGTCCTACTCGCGAAACATAATGGTCTATCTCGACCTTGATCGTCCTTTTGTGACAATACAGATCCCAGTGCCACGTCGCTGGCATCTGTGGATAAATAAAATTCCTTGTTTAACATTGGATAATATAATATGATATTTTCAATGAATAACGCTTTTGTTCGCTCGAATGCATTTATCCGGTCGGTAGTCCACGCAAACTTAACGCCCTTTTTTATTAACTCTATCAGAGGAACCATCTCATGTGCTAACCTATCTGTAAACTTCGCATAAAAGTTGATAGTTCCCAGAAATCCCCTCATTTGTTTAATATTCTTCGGTCTAGGGAACTCCTTGATCGCTTTAATTTTATCGGGATCCGGTTTCAACCCTTCGCATGATAGGATATGCCCTAAAAAGTTAAGTTCCTCCTCTAGAAACTCGCATTTGGGTAATTTCAAAGTGATGTTGTGTTCGTCACAACCAATGAAGATCCTTTCTAAGTGTTGCATGTGTGTTTTGAATGAGGGAGATACTACTAAAATGTCGTCCACGAACTGCAACGTATTTTCATAAGAGTCCCGTAACGCAAAATCAAGAGCACGTACCAGTGCCGCTGTACTGGTTTTCAAACCGAATGGTACTACTTTAAATTCGTAGCATTTGCCTTGGTGCAGGAAAGCCGTGTACTTTCTGGAGTCTGGATGCAGTGGCACTTGCCAAAAACTACTCGTCATATCTAAGCTACTCATCACTTTAACATTATTACATTTTTGGAATAATACTTCCATGGTTTCCATTGTTTCAAAATCTTCCACTAATATTTCATTTAATTTACGTGCATCCAGACATAATCTAACTTCTCCAGTCTTCTTGATTGTGGTTACCATAGGGTTTATGTACGCGCTGTCTGACCTTTGTATGACTCCCTCCTTCAACATACGCTCAACTTCGAAATTTACTTGTTCCCTATATTTAAGTGGGATTGGATACGTCCGTGAAATGAATGGACTGTTATCCTTAACAACGAGTTTGTGCTCGTAGCAGTCCATCAGACCCGGTGTCTTTCGAAATATTCTACGATACTTAAATAATAATGCCGCGATCTCCGTTTTTTCTTCATTATCAACCCCTTTTATGGAATCTATTTTCTCCCAAATTTCATTATCTGTTACTTCAACGTTTTCTTCCTTATTTACGACCGTTTCTTTCTCTCCAGAAATCAACCTGACTCCCTTTTCATCATTTTCTTCCTCGTGTGACATTTCGATTTTAATTTTGCCAGATTCGTCTCCCAATAAGGTTTTATTCAATTCGAGATCGATTTTACTATTCCATTTTCGCAGAATATCTACCCCCAATATACAATCGCAATCTAAATTTGGTACGATAATGAAGGGATGGCTATAAGAGTAGTCTTCGATTTTAATTTCGCCGAAGATCTGTTTCTTTATTCTCACTGGCTTACCCCCCGTCGCGCCTGCAACTGTCATTCCGACTATCGGTAATGTAGGGCACTTCTCAAAATTTTTAGAGTTATCTACGTAGAATTTTTCGGATATGCATGTAATTTCGCTGCCCGTATCGATCAAGGCTCGAACTTGGATATTTTCCAAATTGATATTTACTATGGGTGTTTTTGAACATGCTTTTTGGGTACTTGAATCTTTTAGCGCTTCAATTTTAATTAACCCTGTGTCGTTGATTGAGGTGTTAGATCGTGCTGTTTTACTCAACACAGGGTTTGTTAGTTTTCCGAGATAAAGAATGGGTTGTTATTTTCCTCATTCCGATCGACCTGTGTTTTGTTTATGAATGATTCTATGTTGTATGATGATGATTCGACGCTATTGTCTGGTGATTGATTGCGGTTAATCGTTTGTCTGTTGATGTTCTGACGTGATGTATGATTATTGTTATTGTGGCGATTTTGGTTACTATTACTACTTCGATGATTGTCTTGGTTATGATTATTAAACTGATTATTGTGATTTTGGCGGCTTTGATGGCTGTTGCGGTTTTGATGATTATAGTCGTTGGACTGATTGTTATGATTGTCGCGGTTGTAGTGGTTATGATTTTGATGGTTGTTGTAATGATTGTTGTTGCGATGATTGGTGTTCTGATGACTATTTGGGAATTGATGGTTGTTATCATTGGATGAGCGTTGGTAATTTCCCCGATCTTGGTTATACCCATTTTGATTTCTAGAAGGTTGGTTAGTGTTTTGATTAGTAGTTTTAGCGTCGTCGAATGTTTCGAGAACAATTAGGAATCTATCCAATTCGGTGATGCCTTGTACCAGAATCGAGTTTTGGATGTTTGAGTCAAAGTGCCTAGCTAAGTATCGGATGATCTCGCGATCACTCAATGGTGGTTCTAAGTCGCGCGCGTTATTGAATTGTTTCGTTGCATATTCGGTTCGGGTTAATTTGCCCCCAGTTTGGTAGTACCCAAATTCTAAAGTTCTTTTGACGCGATACTGTGCCTCCTCATTCCAATATCTAGCGAGGAATTTATTCCGAAATTCGTTTAGTGAGTTGATTCCGCGGTTGGTCAGTCTCCACCACTCGCTCGCATATCCTTTCAAGTTATTATTAAGTAAACAAAGTAATTGTTCCAACGAGGGATTTGTTGCGTTCGCATACTGCTCCAACTCGCGCATGAATTTAATTGGGTTTTGTCGACCGTCGAAAGTTGGGGGTTCGGGCTTAAATTGTGCAGATGTCGATTCTACCACGTTACGCGTTTGGTTGTTTATGCGTTTCGTAAGTTGTTCGTTTTGCTTGACTAACCGTTCCAATATTTCATCGATTTTTGCGTTGTTGGACTCTACCTGACTTATTCGATCGGATAATATATTTGAGGTCTGCCTAATTGCATTGGACACGTTTACACTGTTTTCTAACAATTCCGAACGGAATTTCTTTTCGATTGATTCTAGTTCGTTATCTATGCCTTCAAATCGCGCATTGAATTCTTTATTTTCATCGACTAATTTATTTAACCTAGCCTCTATTGCTAACAATGATTTTGACGGGGCTATTGTTTTCGGGTCTAAATCCACCATGTCTTCTTCTATTTTCTTAGATTTTGCCGAACTACGCGTTGCGACCGATCGTCCCTTTGACGCCGTTGACTTGTTTGATTCGGTGTGCCTTAATTTACTCTTTACTTCTAATAATTCTTCCGTGTTGATTTCTAGGCGAGGAATTTGCACAGTTTCGGTTTCTTTATTCTCGGCATTTCTTGCCTTGTTGGATAGTTTGTCACCCCTCGGCATTTTGACTGGATATGATATTAGTTCGGGGTTAAGTTGATTCGATAGATGAGATGACCTTTACCTCATGAAGGTTTATGAGATCCCCCCCCTTTTTTTTTTTTTTTTTTTTTTTTTTTTATCATAATTGTTTTTTTTCTTTTTTTTTTTTTTTTTTTTTTTCTCCAGAATTTTTTATTTTTTTTTTTTGTTTTTTTTTTTTTTTATCAAAATTTTTTCTTACTATTCTTTTTTTTTTTTTTTTTTTTTGCTCACTTATATTTGTTATTTTGTTTTTTTTTTTTTTTTTTTTTTTTCCCTATATCTTTTGTTTTACTTTTTTTTTTTTTTTTTCTTTTATACGTACCTTTTTTGTTTCTCTCTCTTTTTTTTTTTCTATTTTTAC
>JABFPU010000064.1:0-10125 GCA_022817225.1 Nyleta sp. ZL-2020
TATAGCTGAATGACCTTGTAGTCTTCGCTGCCGTCCTCTCCTTTCTTCCCCTCCTCCTCCTCATCTTCATCCTCATCCTCATCCTCATCCTCATCCACTTCATCCACTTCATCCATATCATCCGCTTCATCCAACTCATCCACCTCATCCGCCTCATTCACCTCATCCACTTCATCCTCTTCTTCCACCTAAGTTACTTCGTTGTCGGAGATCAAGCTGTTGTGATTCAGACTACCTATATATGTTTAAAACTGAACCAAATTGGCCCCTTCCAGTATCATTTCTTCATCGGAGTCTATAAGAAAGACCTCCTCTGTTATTCTGTAATAATAATTGCATAGAAATATTATCATTTCGGTTGTGGTTCAGATTTCCTGTCTGTCTTGAAAAAAAATTACGTGATTGATTTTTTAAACAAATAAAAAAAAATCACACGATCAGCAAATATTTTTAATGTAAATCATAAAAATAAAGATAAGACAATGTAAAAGGATCAGTAAGATTTATCTTCCCACCCTCCTCAAAAACAATTGCGAAAAATGTGTTAAAATAATCGTTAATATTATTTGTATCAATAAAAGACAATAACTCCGTGGCAGAAGACCTTGGACATTAACTTGATCTGATGTATTTTTTAATAAAAATATATTAACGATTATTTTAAAATATATCGATATTAGAGAGATTCTGCATTATTGGGAGAATATTTCTGACGAATAAATGTCATTTTTTTCATCAAGTATTTAGCGAATGATATTTTTTCGTATTTTGTCCACCTCGTAAACGAAAAATCATTAAAAATATACAATTCAATAGAAAATTTGAATATTTTTTGTTTAAAATGTGTACAATTTTGAACTATTCTCGCCATGGTCATGAAACAATCAAGCGATTATTTAATTAATTTTATTTCAAGAAATGTGTAATGTCAGTAAACACGCCTTTGGCGCGTTCTTCAATAGAGAAAATAATCAAAATAAAATACTTTTAACTACATGATATGCATTTTTCAACAAAATTCAGGTAACAATTTTTTAAAAATAAGTGAACGCATTTTTTAAGGTTATTTTTGTTGGCGTAATAAGAGTCATCCGTTTCTCGTCGATAAATCGAACCGACGAGTATCTACCGACTTTCTTGATTATAATATTACTTACTCAATATTGTCCTCTGTGAAACGACACATTTCATTTTAACACGTCAATTAATCTAAACGTCATTCAAGCTAAAACAGTGGAAAAATAGTTACTTTTACTGAATGTGTTGGAAAAATAATTTAACTACGATCTGTCACATCAAATATTTCGGCAGCCAGCTTCAGATACAAAATTACGTTAATTGTGTTCGTTGATTCTCTTCGTTGAAAAGTTTGAAACAAATGTTTAAATTTATGAGAATACAACTAAATTACTTTAATTTTATCATACTATAAACATTTTAAAAATTACGTTTTTTATGATATTTATTTTCAAAAAAAATTTTCTTAAAATATCTACCATTTTCAATAGTTTTGGTTAAAATTTGGAATTTGAAAATTTTGTGCATCGATCGCACAGTAAATTTCCGTACAAAACACCTATTTTGGTGTGTTTTTCACAAAAACTGTGTCATTTTTAGTAGTACCCTATTAAGGTGAAATAGAAGTCAAATGACAACTTGATCTGCGAAAAATTATTAGAATCGGTTCTTTTCAAAAAAACTAATTCTATAAATAAAATAGTCAATTCACTTCTCGAGGAAGACTTTGATTCGGAAAATAAAACAGTTCATTTCTCGAGGAAAACCCTGACGAATATAATAAAACAAGCAGCTCTCTTCTTGAGGATGATCCTGACAAAATGAAACTGTTTTGTCATTTCATTCAATACCTGGTATATATTTTATTATTTCTAACAGTCCACTTTTCGAGGAAGACCCTGACGAATACAATAATGAAGTCAGCCCTCTTCTCGAGGATGATCCAGGCAAAATGAAACTGTTTTGTCACTTTTATTAATACCTGGTGTAAATTATATTATTTCTGTCAGTCCACTTCTCTCGAAGAAGACCCTGACGAAGACAATAATAACACTAGACCTCTCCTCGCGGATGATTTTGACGAAGACAATAAAATAGCCAGACCTCTTCTGGAGGATGATCTTGGCAAAATGAAATTCTGCTTTTACGTTTTGTAAATCCTGGTGCAGCATTATTTCTGTTAGTCCACTTCTCGAGGAAGACCCTGACAAAGATGATAAAATAGCCGGACTTCTTCTCGAGGATGATTCTGGAAAAACGAGACTCTCCTTTTACTTCTTCTAAATTCTCCTCGATAACCACATTTATATAAAATTCATGTAAATATTATGTAAACGAGATATTTACATAAAATTTACGGGCACGTACTTCAGCCTTGTACTGCAAAATTTATGTAAACTATTTACATATTTATTTTTATATAAATTTTACAACCCAATGAGGAAGTACAATGATGTACACTTATGTAAATCGTATACACAATGAAATTCTGTTTTTACGTTTTCTAAATCCTGGTGCACCTAGCATTATTTCTGTCAGTCTACTTCTCGAGGAAGACCCTGACGGAAATAATACAATACGCGGACCTCTTCTCGAAGATGACATTGACAAAATAAAACTGTTTTTTTCCTTCTTTCGATATCTGGTGAAGCTATTATAATTTCGGTCAGTCCACTTCTCAAGGAAGACCCTGACGAAGATAATAAAATATCCAGACTTCTTCTTGACGATGATACTGGCAAAAAAAAGTCTTTTATCTCTTCATGAAGTTTTTGGTGCAAGTAAAATTAATTTTGTCAGTCAATTCTTCGACTTGACAATATAAAAATCATCTATCAGAATCACTGGTTAAACTTATATTGTTCCAGTCAGTCCACTTCTCGAGAAAGACCCTGACTTGGGAATATAAAACAAGTACACTTTTTGAAAATAATTTTAGCAATAAAAGCCTTCCTTTAGAATCATTTATGCAGCCACTTTTATGTCAGTCAGTCCACTTCTCGAGGAAGACCCTGACTAAGAAAATATGATGTGTTTCTTGAAACTCGAAAATTTGTCTCTCAACAACCTGATGCAACCAATAATATTTTAGTCAGTCCACTTCTCGAGGAAGACCCTGACTTGGATAACAAAACTGCGAATAGACGATTCAAAGACTTGACTATGTAAAAATCTCTATCTTCACTTTATACAGTCTCAGATGCAAAGAATATTATTTCGGCCAGTCCACTTCCGGAGGAAGACCCTGACTTGGGAAAACAAAACAGCTAGTATGCTTCTCGGCGACAATTCTGGCAATATACGTCTTTCTTCTTAGAATCACTGATGTGGCCACTTTTATGTCCGTCAGTGCACTTCTCAAGGAAGACCCTGACTAAGATAATATTATGTGTTTCTTGAGACCCATAAAATTTTCTCTCCATTTCATGTATTATCTGATGCAACCAATAATATTTCGGTCAGTCCACTTCCGGAGGAAGACCCTGACTTCGGAAAATAAAACAGCCAATTTGCCTGTCGAAGATAATTCTGGCAATATATGTCCTTTTTTAGAAACATTAATATAGCCACTTTTGTTACGATCAGTACACTTCTCGAGGAAGACCCTGACTAAAAAAAATATATGTATGTGTTTCTTGAAACACGTATTAGTTCAGTCAGTTCACTTCTCAAAGAAGACCCTGACAAGAATAATATAGCAGCCAGTAATTTCCTCGACAGATCCTATCAAATTCTCTGTTTCGTTCTTGGATCCGCTTGAGCAGCTATGATTTGTTCCATTAGTCCACTTGAAATTATTGATGGTCTTCCGAGTTTTCCTACATTAGGCTTACTTTATGTTTTCATTGGGGCAGTTGAATCTGGTGGTTTACTGAAAGTAATTTTACCTGCAAATTAATACAAATTTTTAGTATGTTTAATAATTACTATATTTGTTTGTTTATAGTAGTAAAATAATGAAAAGTAAAAAAATTACGAAAAATGATTATAAATCCAATTAAATTAATTAAGAGGATAAATCGGTTGAAAAAAGGAAAAAATATTTGGTTTTTTACAAAATAAATAATTTTCAAATAAATTATTGAAATAAATTCTTTTATACATAATTAATCTAATTACATTATTTAAAAGGTTCGTACGTTTAGGTCCGTATAATTAGAGTTTTAAGCTCAAGTAGCTATTACTAGTGCAGTTATGCCCGAACAATTGCTATTCATTGAAATATTCAAAATCAAATTTTATATTGATAAGATTATTCTTCAGTATATTTGAGTATGGGTTACCGATACAAAACTTAAAAAATATAAATGTGTTTAAATAATAATTGCATTTGTTTTATAGTATTTGATAATAGCACCCACAGTACAAAAACAAGTGTCTTTTTCGAAGACATTTTGGGGGAAAAGATACAAAAAGTGGGTTGGGGGCCAGTTTTCCCCTAAAAGTTTTCCCCCTACAAGTTTTCCCCTACCTAAAAATGTTTTCCCCCGGTTTTCAATTTTGCTAAAAAAATTCGAAAAAATTCGATGATTCGTAGGTTTGAAGGTTGTCGCAATAAAGGAGATTGCTATGCATGGGCTAAAACGCAAGGTGAAGGTCAAAATGTCGTGCTTGTTCGTGGAGGTCCTATTGTGTCTGAGCACAAGCATCCGCCAAACATGGAAGCAGTCACTGCAAAAAAAGTGATCGTAACGTTGAATCGTAAAGCTTCTAGTCAACCCGAATCCGCTCCTGTGCAACTGCTACGAAATGAGCTTAGAGAAGTTCCTTCTGCTGTTTTTTCGGAGTTACCGGATCGCCAAAATCTCCGACGGTTGATTGTACGTGAGCGTTTGAAGGATTTACCAGCAAACCCAGTGACGTTAGAGGATGTTCGCAGGATCCCAGACAAATATAGATTTACACTAGCAGGTAAGAATATATTTTTTATATCAGATTATATTAAGTTAACGATTAACGATTAACGATAAAACTCTGGATTGGTCCTCTGGGACCAAAGGCACTTAGATCTGTAGATCCATTGTGCCACACCAGATGGGTTGTCAACCTAGTCCCAAACCTGTGTTCTTTACCAGAGCCAACAGGTTGGTTACTTTGGTTGTAGTGATGATTTCTGGGTCTATTATAGCTAGTCCCCATGTTTGTAGCCGTTTCCTGGCGAGTACCGGGCAGTGGCACAGAATGTGAACACTGTCCTCTATTTTGTTTCCGCACAACCTACATGAGATGGATGTGGTGGTTTTGTTCACTTTAGCAGCATGATACCTGAGATTGTTGTGGCCCGTCAAAAGACCGGTCACCGTTCTCAGGCATCTCCTGCTCAAGTTAATCATATCTTTGGCCCTTTGGCTGTTGAAAGCGCCCAGTAGTAGTTTGGCTTGTCGACATTTGTCGTTGGTCTGCCACCTATTGAGCTGTAGTTGTTTTATTTGTTTTTTAATTTCGGCTTTGCCAGCCGAGAAAGGTATTCCAATTTGTTGAGCCACCGGGCCCGACTCGGAGCCCTTCCTGGCTAGTTCGTCAGCCTTTTCGTTACCTTGTATCCCAGAGTGGCCAGGCACCCAGAGGAGGGTCACCTTGTTGCCGGCCCCAAGCTTCTCTAGCGCTCGGGCAGCCCTCTGGACTATCCGTGAGTCACTTAAGGGCCGCCCCAGAGCCAGGAGAGCCGCTTGGCTATCGGAACACAAGGCGATCCTCTTACCCCTGGTGCCCTCCGCTACCAGTAGCTCAGCACACTCTGCGATGGCTAGTGTTTCCGCCTGAAAGACGGAGGAATTCAACCCTAAGTGAAGGCTAAAACCTTCCTTTCGGGTATAGTTATAGACTCCTGCACCGAATTTATTGTTCAGTCCGGAGCCGTCCGTGAACCAGACATTCCCCACGCCGGCTATTGCGGCGTTTTTCGACCACTCTGTCCTGTCCGGAATACGGCAGGTATAATTCTTGTTGAATTGATGGGTCTTTGGTGTTCTATCTTGGACGCCGGTAAACAGCCGCCCGTTGAGAATGTCCACTTTCGTATGTCCAACTCCGGTCTTCTTCCAATCATTCAGGCATTTGAGTCTGTACGCAGTTAGCCACGCGGCTTCCATTACTTTAAGGTCTAGTGGAGGGATGTCTAACGCGACTTCCAAGGCCTCGATGGGAGTGGTCTTCATGGCCCCAGTCACAGATCGCAGGACACAGCCCTGGATACTTTTCAACTGGTTTCCTACAGTCCCTCTTCCCACCCTGGGCCACCATACCACTGACGCGTAAAGAAAGCTTGGTAGGAGGATGGCTCTGTACAGCCAAAGGACAACCCTGGGCTTCAATCCCCAACTTTTCCCAATAGCACCCCTGCACGCCCACAGTGAGGAGAAGAGTTTCCTTCTCTTCTCCCCAAGATGCGCGGCCCAGTTGAGCTTTGGGTCAAGTGTGAGCCCCAGGTATTTGACTGTCAGGGCCATCTCCAGGACGATACCGTCCATTTTGATGGGTTTTAACTTCTCAGGTTTATACCTTCTGGTAAAGAGCATCAATTGGGTTTTGTTCGGATTAACCGATAGCCCCATTGATTTGCACCAGCTGCTGACTTCGCTGAGTGCGTCCTCCAGTCGGTCCCTGATAGTGTCTAAGAAAGGGCCTCTTGCTATTATGGCTATGTCGTCTGCATAGCCATACACTTTGAAGCCTTGTTTGGTGAGTTTTGTCAGGAGCTCGTTGACCACGAGGTTCCATAAGAGGGGAGAAAGCACTCCCCCCTGAGGACAGCCTCTGTTCGCAGTGCCCCTGATGGTCGTGTAGCCATGAGTGACCTCTAAGTTCCTACCCGCTAGCATGTCTTCTGTCCAGTCCACGAGCGTTTCAGGAATATTGTGGTCACTCATGGCTTGTTTGATGTTATGAATAGAAGTGCTATCAAAAGCTCCTTCTATGTCCAGGAAGGCCCCCAGAGTGTATCTGCCGCTCCCAATATGCCTCTCTATTTCACTCACCAGGTGGTGAAGAGCTGTCTCTGTTGATTTATTTTCTGTGTAGGCATATTGGGAGGTGGAAAGTGGCATTCTGCTCAGGGGGACCTCTTTGATGAATTTATCTATCAATCTTTCCAGCGTTTTCAGCAGGAAGGATGTCAGACTGATAGGTCTAAAGTCTTTGGCCCTGGTGTAACCGTTCCTCCCGGACTTCGGGATGAAGACGACCTTGGCTCCTCTCCAGGACGAGGGCACATGTCTCAGGGCAATGCTTGCCCTGAAGACCTTGGTCAATAAGCCCAAGGTGACAGGGGCCCCCTCCTGAAGCATTACCGGTCGTATTCCATCCAGTCCAGGGGATTTGTAGGGCTCAAAGGTATTTATAGCCCATCTAACTCTATTGGGCTGAATTATCTTCCCCGCCAGGGTCCAGTCCTTGGTCTTGTTGGTTCTGGGCTTTGCAGGGTTGTTGTCTCCTGTTCCAGGGCTCTCCCTGAAGTCAGTGAAGTGTGTCTTCATTAGGTGGTTCAGCGTTTCTTCTCTTGAGTTGGTGTATTCACCACTCGGAAGTCGGAGGCTACCTAATTGGGCTTCTCTGTCCCTGCTGAGAATCCTGTGAAGCCTGGATGCTTCAGAGCAGCTCTCCACGTCTTCACAGAAACTTCTCCAGCTGGTCCTTTTGGAGATTTCAATCTCCTTTTTGTAGTCTTTTAGGGCGTTTTTATATTCCTCCCAGAAGGTGACTTCATTTTTCTTCTTGGCCCTGTTGAACAGTTTCCTCACTTTCTTCCTGTGCTGGGATAGCACAGGACTCCACCAGGTGGCCGGGTTTTTGTGGAGTCGTTGTTTAAGAGGGCAGTTGTTTTCAAATGATCTGGTAATGGCTCTGCTCAGAAGTTCTGCAGTAGCCTCCAGATCACTTGTTTTGTTGAATGAACAGGGAATGCTTTGACTGAGGACTTCTAAGTCACTTCTAAAGCCTTCCCAGTTGGTCTTTCTTGGATTACGTATCCACTTATCTTCCGTCTGCACCTCATGGAGTCCAAAATGAATCTGTCTATGATCCGAGCCCGATGGTTCCTCTAGGACCCTCCAGTCTCGGATCCAGTTCATCAGGCCTCTTGTGCAAAGCGTGATGTCTAGGACCTCTTGTCGTCTAGCGTCCATGAAGGTGGGCTCTCTTCCTCTGTTCAGGATCATGAGATCTGATGCGAGTATGTAGTCCAGTAGTTGTTCTCCCCTGTCGTTGGTGTCGGTGCTCCCCCACATCTCATGATGGGAGTTCGCATCGCAGCCCGCCAGTAGGTCAAGGTTATGGTTCCCTGCAAAGTTGATGAGATTAATAAGTTCAGTCGGAGGGGGGGGAGTCTCAGAATCATAGGGCATATACACTGCCGCTAAAATGATTCTTTTGACCCCCCCCCCAGGGTTAGCTTTGTTTCAAGCTCCACCGCCGCTACGTCATTGCAGCAGAATTGAGGTAGACGCATGACATTAACGCCCTTTGTAATAATACAAGCCCTCGTCCTGCCTGTGCCATCCTGCGTATGCAGGGTGCCACAGCTTCCCAGTCCCTTGATTTTGCCATGTACAATCCATGGTTCTTGTATAAGTGCTATACCTGTTTTCATCATAGCCATGCTCCTGGTTAGAATCGCCGAGGCGCTTTTGCTATGATGAAGGTTAATTTGGATGATTGGAACTATGGGGAGGTTCATCAAGAATCACTCTCCACTGGTAGTGTACCATCATCTATTCCATCCCTCAAGACTCTCTACCCACGAGCCTCAAGTCTGCCTTACCGCAACCGCAGTGGAGCTTGAAAGCCCGGTCCTTGATCAACGCCAGGGATTGGTCGGTAACAAGGACAGCGAAGTGGGCACGTGTATCGTCCACCGCCTCGCTGCCCCTCACCACGATCCAATCCCCAGTGTTCAGGCCCGGGTTTTGCTTCTGGAGGAGTTTTATAGCCTCCTTGGTGGTTATCTCCGGCGCCGGGTGATGCACTACGACTCGATGTCGCTTAGGTAGCTCATCGAGAGACAGCACCCTCAGTCCAGAACCGTTGATTTTTAATTCCCCTGCTAGGTTTTTAAGCCAGGCAGCGGTTTCTTTGTCCTCGCAGATGAAGACCAAGGCCCCTTCCCTAGAGAAGGTCCTGCTGAAGGTGGGTGCTTTGGTGCCATCCGGTAATTTCAGGATCGCCCCGTACACCTCTTACTTCAGCAGGACTTCCATGGGGGCGTCGAGTTTATTGGCGGGGTAGTCGTGTGGAATCACGGCCACCCCCTCAAACCCCGACGCCACCTCCCCGAAGGACCTTGGATCTTTCGTCCGCTGCTTCTTCGTCTGTGGTTTGCTTGTGCTGGGACTGGGGCCACTGCCACCAGACCTCTGCCGTTTGACAGATTTGGTATTGGTGGCAGCGGCTCCCCTCCCAACATGCCCTTCAGATGCTGTGGGGGTCAAAGGGGCATTGTCCTTGCCACGGGAGTCGGCACTTGCACCTGTCTCGGTAACAGTGTCGGCTCTCACCTTTTCCTCCGCCAGCTTCTTTCTGTGACGGCGTCTCGCGGCGCCTGAGTAGCGAATTTTGTCGCCCTTTTTTTGTTCGGATGCAGGTGTCTTTTCGTCCCTGACAGCCTTGGTTGCGATTCCGGGAAGCATTTCGCGCATTGCGACTGCCTCCTGGAGCGCGTTTGTTTCCTTTACAGGAGTGTTATGTTTATTTTCTGTGGACATTGCTATTTGTTCCCACGAGTACCGAAGTCGTGCATAATTCACCCAGCCAGCGCTTCGAATAACTGGGGCTTGGCTAAATACACCTGGAGGTCGCCTGGTATCCAGGGGCACCGTTAAAGACGCAGCTCTCCCTGCGCCATGCAGTCCTCGGCACGGTTACTTACACCTTGACTTGGAGGGTCTCTTTTAGTCAGAGCGGAGCTGGAGGTGACTTTCAGAAGTCAGCCCCAGCTCCGCTCCTAAGCCACACCACCACGTCAAGGTAGAGACCCATGCGGTGGGCTGTTGGATGTTGAAGAGAGAAACAAAAAACCTCAAACGGAAACCGTTGCACAGGTCTTTCGATCAAAAGAGAACTCGGTATAGTTCGAAAAAAGATAACGATTAAAATTTTATGTTACTTATATAT
>JABFPU010000065.1:0-10113 GCA_022817225.1 Nyleta sp. ZL-2020
CACACGCACACGCACACGCACACGCACACGCACACGCACACGCACACGCACACGCACACGCACACGCACACGCACACGCACACGCACACGCACACGCACACGCACACGCACACGCACACGCACACGCGTAATAGGATTTTTCACTGCAAAGTCTGAACTGTAGGATTTTTCATTTCAAATGTGAATAGTATTCATTTTCAATGTAAATCGTCATTCAAAAAATAAGAAATGACACATTCTAGAAATGAATTGAATTTCAAACAAACTGGATTAAACAATTATCGTATTATAATTCACTTACATTGTCGTAGTTTAAATTTCGAAACTTTTTTTGTTTAACAGAATACTACGTTTTTATCTCCAAAATCATCGTTCACAAAATAAAAAATGCCAAAGTTTTGAATTAACAAGAATTTTGAGTTACTTAGTATTATAAAAAAATAGCTACTTATTACTATAGAAAAACGTAATATTGATTTTCCAAAAGATCTTTATTAAATCAACTGTAACATAAATTAAAAATTAACAGAATTTTGATCTTCCTTGCTTGAAAAGAGTTGAATTACGTAATTATAAAAAAATTATAGTAATTTTTATTGTTTTCGAAAGAAACGCGATATTTATTTTATAAAATAAAGTATTTGCAAACACCAATGTCAAGATTTAGATATCAACATAAATTTGAACTCCTTGTTTCGAAAAACTCTTCATTTGGAGTTTAATTACGTTGTCGGAGCAAAGTTTTTCAAAAATTTGTATAAACGAAAAAAATCAGGAAATTTATTTTCCAAATCAACTTTCGGCAAACACCAATGCCAAATTTTACACGCAATCAAAATTTCGAACAACGTGGTACAAAAAACTCTTCAGTTGGAGTTCAATTACGTCGTCGGAGCAAAGTTTTTCAAAAATTTGTATAAACGAAAAAAATCAGGGAAATTTATTTCCAAAATCGACTTTCGGCAAACACCAATGCCAAATTTTACACACAATCACAATTTCGAACAACCTGGTCCGAAAAACTCTTCAGATGGAGTTCAATTACGTCATCGGAGCAAAGATTTAAAATTTCTTTATAATACATAATAAACGCAATAATTATATATAAAAGCAACTTTCGACAAACACCAATGCTAAATTTTACACGCGATCCCAATTTCAAACAACCTGGCCCGAAAAAATCGTCATTCGGAGTTCAATTACGTCGTCGGAGCAAAGTTTTTTAAATTTTTTTTTAATAAAAAAATATCAGAAATATTTATTTTAGAAATCAACTTTCGGCAAAAAACAATGTCAAATTTTACAAGCGATCAAAATTTCGAGCAGCCTGGCTAGAAAGTTACAATCAAATTAATATTTTATTTTCATTAACAAAAAAACGATTATTTTTAATTGCACCTTTAAATAAATTTTATGGATTAAAATTAATGTAATTTTAAAAAATAATTAATTCAAATCGATAAATTAAATCAAAATTCATTGTATTTAATATTGCGATTCAGAATATGCGAGAATTCACTGACTAAGCGGAAAGGCCGTTTGATCGAATTATAAATTGGTGGAGAGAACCAACTGTAAAATTGACGTATTCGACCAAAGCGGAAACCTCGATTGATGCTTGAATATTAGGACTCCTAATATTCGATACAACGAAATTGAATGTTCTCAAATTTGCAATAGAAGCAGAATCTGAGAACGCCGCTGCCAGATTTGAGACTCCCAAATCTGAACGGTGTTGAGTGGACTGTATTTTGCTTTTCTTTTACTGAGTCGCGAAGATTGTTTTATTCGTTCTATTTGTTAAGTTAGTTTTAAACTTCTCGTAAGAATAAATTGAGATAATTGACTAATATTTAATTCGACTAAAGATTTAAAGAGTTCAACTAAATTTCATAGAGTTAGTTTTAATTTAAATCAAAAAGCCATTCAAAATTGAAGAAATCAATTTTTGGCAGCGGCAGCGGCAGCAAAATTCCTAATAGTGTATCAGCGGCTTCAAGTGCACCGCATTCTCTGTTGTTTAAAGAACGTAATGCTATACACCATAAACAACTATAAATAGGTTTTGATGAATTAACTGAAGAAAAAATTCTAATTCATTCGTTAATTCTGATTTAGTTGTGTATTTCGTACAATATTGTGTTAACTTGCTAGTTCTTTCTCCTACAAATTGAATATCCATATTACCTTCCCATAAACACACAATATTGAATTATAGTCATTTATGTTAATTTCTTCTTCCCATCTTGGTAAATCATAAATGCTAGGGCGACTGCGGTGTATGCGAGATGTTTCCCTGCTTCCTTGTCGATAAGGAAGTTATCGTTTCGCTGGTAGCCGTTCGATGGCGACACCGCTCGATGGTTTCTGCCACTATCGTCGCTACCGTCGATCAGAAGCGCAATTACGGCTTGATTAGTCGTTCTTGAGGCGGACTACGACAGATTCGCTTCGTCTGCGGTACGAACAAGTTGTTCGTCAGAATCTCCTGCGTCGCGTGAAATAGCGTCCAGTCGACATTAGTTGTCTTTTTTCATCCCCTTAGTTTATTGAAGTAATAAGTTCTTGCTCCCCCCTTTTTTTACGCGTTCATCGAGGACACCAGGACTTGAGCATTGAATCCCTTTGAGTGCAATCAGGATCGTTTGCCAGCGGAAGCACGAGGCGCAGGAAGGAGCTGAGCCAGCATTTCAACTCTGTGAGGACATTTCCTGCTCTACTTCTTCGTCGAGGTTTCTTCGCTACGACATTAATCTGAATCGAATTCAGATCAAGGTTTTTCTTTCGTATTTGCAGCGAAGATTATTTCTCTACCTTTTGTTTTATTTCATTTTTACCTTTTTACATTTGTATCCCACACCCCCAATGTATATGGTTGAAAGTTTCAACTTTCAACAACCCCATTTTAGTTATTTTTTCTTTTATTTCATCCAGTTTTTCATGGCTGAGAGGATCACCTCTCAGCTTCCCCATTTTTTTACAGCTTAAAAACAATTATATTTTTGAATTGCAAAATTCATCAATAGCTCGATGAGCGAACAACTGCGATCATTTCAGAAAGCACGTTTGTAATTCACGTTCCTTCTGTTCTTTGAATAAAACATACAGTCCACTAACTAAAGAAAAAACACTAGTTTTTCATTTCTTACACCATTTTGTTCAACCGCCGGTAATTCTACTGTTTGTGGTGAAATTTCAATTTGTTGCACAATTTTTTATATATTAAAATTTTGAATTTACAAAGCCGCCCAAACAATAAAGTCTACTTTTAGTTCTTAGTTGCTTTCTTCCAACGATAGTTGTTATAACATCTTTCAATATAATTTTATTTGTTATTACTCTAGGGAATGAGAATTTACAATTTTTTTTTACTTCAGATTTAGTTTTTTTTATTTTTTAAACAACAACTATTATGTTTGTGAAAGTGGTGAGTTGTTACTCGTCTGTATAGTTCAGGAGATACATTCTTATTCGGAATTTCACAAGAAATATAATTCAAAATAAAATTTACAACATCTTCATTTGAAGATTTTCCCAAAATTGGAGCATCTTTAATCCATATCAACATATGCACATGCTGCATTCCTCGCCCTTGGTATTCACGTCTCCAAAAATAGTGTGATACTTCACCAAGATGGTTATCTGATGATGTAATGAAATCTAATACCGCGTGAAACTTATTATCAAAAAATCTACTTGTAGATATTGGATCGTATAAAATTAATTCATTAATAGATTTATTATTTGAATCAGGATTAATAGATATTAAAAATTCTTTCAAATCTGACCATAACCATTCGCTGGGACTAAACGTTAAAAACCATGTAGCTGGACCATAGTGATTAATCATACAATTCACATCACAACAAGGTTTCTTCCAGTATTGTGCCGTATTACGTAATTTTGAAAATACATTATTTAAATTGATATTCTGATCTTTATCAGATTGTTTTAATTCATTTAAATATTTTCCAGCTGTATATTTAGATGTTTTTGATGTTATGTTTAACGTATGAAAAATTCCACTTTTTAACTCACGAATGTTACTTTTATTTAATAAATAAAATAAATATTGTTTATTTAATCTAAATTCAGGATATTTTGATAATAATCTTACTTTTATATATTCTGAATTTTATAATTTAATTTTTCTATTTGCATTTTGCCCATTAATTCCATACGGATATAAATCCGGAAAACAAAGTAGATCTAAAGTTTGCAATCTGTTATAAATTGGTGTTTCTGTTATTCTTAATAATTGATATGATGATGAAGGAGATATATTTTCACGTTTTTCATACATTAGATAAATAGTGTAATTTACATAAAATTCAAATTCGTTAATTTCTTTTTATTTATTTCATGTTTATTATCATCATATATATCATGTTTATTATCAATATTGTATTCCGCGCCTCTTCTCGAGATCAAATGGTAGTACCCCTACTTCCCACCAGTGTTGCCACAATTTCAAAGTGAAAATCCCCGCGCCCCAACCTATGCGGCCACGCATGTACGCATAACCGAATCTCATTCTTTTGCTTTGTGCCGGTAAAGCCACAGCTAATTTTCTGTGTTTAATTGATAATTGTCAAGATGGCAAAACGAAAACGTGATTCGACTTCATCAGATACGTCGAGTAGTAGTACTGACTCGGAATTTGAAAGAAAACACAGAAAATTAACGAGAAAACTCAAAAGACTTGAGAAGTCGAAAAAGTGTCGTCGTACAAGACGCCATTCTTCAACAGAATCAAATAACGCATCTAACTCGTCAGTGCACGGTAAGTGACATCAAAGTTCGATGCATTTCTTATTGGTATGGACAAATCTAATCCGAAAATTCGTAGGTCTAACCTACATGATTCGGTTGTCTCGACGGGCTCTAACCTGCAAAGAGACACGTGATCGCAGATTGAGATCCGTTATAACACAGGCGCTAACCTGTATAACTATTGTAATTCTTTGCAATAAACCCCTTTGGTTTTCTATTTTTGTTTTTTCAGGTCCTAACCTGAAAAATCTATAAATGAATTGAATTTAATGATAAATAAGTCAGGCTCTAACCTGTAAACAATATCGAATCAGGCTCTAACCTGTAAATGATGACAAATCAGGCTCTGACCTATACAAAATAACAAATGAGTCTCTATCCTAAAAAAAAAAAAAAAACTAAAATTTGGTTTTGTCCTTTTTTATTCTGCGTAGAGGATCGTGGCAGGCGACGATTTAGAGCAAGAAGCCGCACCAGACCAAGAAGTCTATCAAGGACAAGAAGTCGCACTAGGGGTCGATCTAGGAGTAGATCAAGGAGCAGAAGTTTTTCTAGAAGTAGATCAGGAGACGATCAATTATCAGACAGAGAGATTGAGACAAGAACGGACGACAATCAAGCTGTCCAAGAAAATGCAGGCTTAACAGAAGGAGTTTTGCAGATTCTTGGAAAAAGAGATTCTGCTCTCAATGAAGATTTTGCCTTACATTTTGGAGACATTGTTAAGAAGGGATTACCCAAGGAAGACGTAACAAGTTTTATCAAAAAATACCCACCCCCAGAAAATTTAACTTGTTTAGATCCGCCCAAATTGAATCCAGAAATATCAGTTGCTGTTTCAAACACAGTAATTGAAAGGGACCAAAGAATTATTAAGAAACAAGAGAAGATTACAGCCTGTTTGAGCGCTTGTTCGTTGGCCATTGCCGAACTTTTAGCTGTTCAGGAAAATCAAAATCTTAAACTCATTGAACATCTGACAGATGTGGGTAAACTACTGTCTGATCTGCAGCATGATGAGACATCTATTCGAAGAAGTCTCATTGCAGCTAATATCAACGCTTCATTAAAGGATACGGTCATCAAGACAGAGTGCAACGAATTTCTATTCGGCAGCAAGCTAGATGATGTTTTGAAGACTGCAAGATCGGTAGAGAAGACCAGCAAGGATTTAAAAATAGCGACTAAAACTTCGGAAGCAAAACATCCAAAAAACTCGAAGATGCCGTCCCGTCCACCTCAAGTCAAGAAATATACTTCGACTACGGCGAACGGCTACCAGAGGTACCGCGGGACATACCAAAGGAATTCTCAGAATCATCGATACAACAACAGGAATCAGAGGAAGCAGTCCAAAGGAACTCGTTAGACCCTGTAAGGATAATAGGTGGTCGTTTGCGTTTTTTTAAGAAAGCTTGGCTGCGCATTACCTCAGATAGTAGAATTTTATCATGGATATCTGGCTACCAAATTCCATTCTCATCTGAGGTAAAACAGGATCATATCCCAAGTGACAGAGAATGGTCATCTAATGAAAAGTTGATAATTACAGAATTAATCGATGTTCTAATCTCAAAAGGTGCTATTAACGTGTGTGAACCACGAGATGATCAATTCTTGTCAAGTATATTTTTGGTACCTAAACCAGATGGCTCGAATAGGCTAATATTAAATTTAAAAAATTTAAATAAATTTATTAAAACCGATCATTTTAAGTTAGAAGACGGTAAACTCGTTTGCAAACTTTTGACTCCTGGAGCCTTTATGACAACAATTGATCTAAAAGATGCATATTACCTAGTGTCGATTCATGAATCAGATAGAAGATTTTTAAGGTTTAAATTTTTAGGACAGACATATGAATTTTCTGTTTTACCTTTTGGTCTAAACACAGCACCATTTGTATTTACCAAACTGTTAAAACCTGTTATAACCTGTCTACGAAAAAAGGGGATTACCTTAGTCATTTATCTCGATGACATTTTAGTTATAGCAGATTCTTATGAGAAATGTCTGTCCCAAACCAAGTTTGTTATTAATTTTCTAAAAGAATTTGGTTTCATAATTAACGAAAAGAAATGTCAATTAATCCCATCAAGGTTTCGCAAGTTTTTAGGATTAATTTATAACTCTGAAATGATGTTAGTACAACTAACAGATGAAAAAAGAAAGAAATTAATTAGTCAGATCGATAAATTTAAATTAGATCACGAATACCGAATAAGGGAAATAGCTGAGTTTATAGGTTTTTTGATCGCGTGTTGTCCTGCAGCCGATTACGGTCTTGTATATACAAAAAGATCAGAACGGGAAAAATTTTAAGCCTTAGAATCCAATAATGAAAATTATAATGCTAGGATGTCATTTTCACTGGAGATGTACGGAGATTGGCAATGGTGGAAAAACGTAGGGTCGAAGATTTATAAACGTATTAGAAGCTCTTCCTTTGATTTAGAAATTTTTTCTGATGCGTCAGGTTCTGGCTGGGGCGTGGTTTACAACGAGGAAAGAGCACGCGGAACGTGGTCTATAGAAGAGAAGAAAAATCATATTAATTTTTTAGAACTGACAGCAGCTTTTTTAGGCCTTAAGTGTTTTGCATCTAACCTCGTGGATATCCAAATATTGTTGAGGATTGATAACACTACTGCTATCTCCTACATAAATCGTATGGGAGGTGTAAAGTACGTTCATTTAAGTAATTTAGCTAAGGAGATTTGGAAATGGTGCGAGAAAAGGAGAATCTGGATCTTTGCTTCATACATCTCTTCAAAGGACAATTTTGAAGCCGATAGGGAATCTAGAAAACTTGATGACAACACAGAGTTCGAACTTAAAGAAAACGCTTTTAAAAGGATTTGTATGCAATTTGGTGAACCCGAAATAGATCTTTTTGCTTCTAGAGAAAATAAGAAATGTGAAAGGTACATTTCGTGGAAAAGAGATCCAGATGCTCTGGCCGTCGATGCGTTCACAATATCTTGGAAACCATATTTTTTCTACATTTTTCCACCATTCTCTATTATCCCAAAAGTTTTACGAAAAATAAAAGATGAAAAGGCTTTAGGTATTGTCGTCATCCCGGATTGGCCTTCGCAAGCTTGGTTTCCCTTATTCTCATCTATGTTGATATCTAAGCCTTTCAAATTAAGTGCTAATTCAAACATTCATTTTAACAGGAAGTTCGAGCCTTTTTGGAAAAAGATTACCCTGGTTGTAGGAGTGTTATCGGGAAAGGACTAAAGTTTAAACAGACACCGAATGATGCCATAGAGATAATGCTGTCATCTTTATCTGATTCGACATTACGTCAGTATGACGTTGCCTTGAAACGTTGGTGGTCATTTTGCCAAGAAAACGTATATAACCCGTTTAGTAATTCAGTACCTGAGATTCTACAATTTTTAACTTTAATGTTTCATCAAGGGTCCTCTTATGGTTCTCTAAACTCAATACGTTCTGCCATTTCATTAATCGTAGGACCAGAAATGGCTTCCGACTTTCGAATCAAGAGATTTTTTAAAGGGGTTTTTAGGAAAAAACCGATAAAACCAAAATATGATAATATCTGGAATCCTAAGGTTGTTTTGGACCATATTGACTCCCTTCCGGACAATGAGAAATTAACTTTAAGACAAATTTCCTTGAAATTAGCAGTCTTATTGTTGTTGGTTACAGGACACAGATTCCAGACTATTGTATTAATCAAAATAGAAAATATTTTTGTTACAGATGAAAAGATAGAGATTAAGGTTCCAGATTTTATTAAAACATCTGCGGTGAATAGAAAACAACCGTATTTAATTTTACCGTTTTATAATGAAAATAAGAAGTTATGCGTTGCGTCAGCCTTAGGTTCTTACTTAGAGAAGACAAAAGAATTGCGAGGTTCAACCAATTCTTTATTAATCTCTTTCAAAAGACCTTATAAGTGTATATCACCACAGACTCTTAGTAGATGGGTCAAAGTTATTCTTAAAGAAAGTGGCGTAGATACTAATATGTTTTCGGCGTACTCAACGCGTCATGCGTCAACCTCGGCTGCGAAAAGAAATGGTGCAGACATAGACACCATTAAGAGGACTGCGGGATGGACGATAAGTTCCAAGACCTTTGCAAGGTTTTACGATCTGCCCTTAATCGATGTAGGTAGTTATGCCAAATCTGTTCTTAACTCTAGAGAAAAACTGTAAGCCGTTGTGATACCATTTTTCATAGATCAAGAAAAAGTTATATATGTTGTTACCAAGATTGTTTCGCTCATCATTAGTAGTTAAAATTCACAAACGTTATTTATTTTCGTTTAGAATGTAATTTGAAAAATATAATTGTTCATATATTCTCATTATTACGAATTTATTTCTTAATCTAAATTCATCAGAGATTTATGCCATTCATTCGACGCATTATCGTTGAACATCTACCATTTGATCTCGAGAAGAGGCGCGGAATACAATTATAAGATTAAACGAACTTACCTAAGTGAAGTTCAATCATAATTGTATGAAGCGCCTCTTCGAAGAGATCAATCCCTCCCCAGGTTATTTCTTATACCTGACCCATTCTAATCAATTTAGAAGCCGTGAAATGAATGCGTCGAAAGCTTTAAAGAATGAGATTCGGTTATGCGTACATGCGTGGCCGCATAGGTTGGGGCGCGGGGATTTTCACTTTGAAATTGTGGCAACACTGGTGGGAAGTAGGGGTACTACCATTAATTCTCTTCGAAGAGGCGCTTCATACAATTATGATTGAACTTCACTTAGGTAAGTTCGTTTAATCTTATAATAGTTTAGAATAACATAACTTTCGACGAAACCATCTTATAACGGCCTAAAAAGTCGAATATCTTCAAAATCTAACATGAATAGAAGTCGTTTTGTATCGTTCAAATCCATTGTCCGATGTTAGAAATATGAATTTCATATCGAATTCACGCCGGGATAGGCATTGAATAACGTTTTCTTTCAGTTGAAACCAATTCCTACAGCGTTTAAAAGTTTCAGAATGCATTGAAACTAGTATTTCACGGTTTTAGATGCATTATACGAGAAGTAGAATTAACTTTAGTTGGTTTCCAAAGTGTATCTGAGAACCATAAACGTGCTTTCAATCTCAATTTCAGTCGCGATCGATGTATGCCACAGATCGCACAAATAGTTTAGTAGAGCATAAATTTCGTCGAAACCATCGTTTAACGGCCTAAGAAGTCGAAAATCGTCAAAATCTAACATGAATAGAATTCGTTTTGTATCGTTCAAAACCATTGTCCAATGTTAGAAATATGAATTTCATATCGAATTCACGCCGGGATAAGCATTGAATAACGTTTTCTTTCAG
>JABFPU010000066.1:0-10088 GCA_022817225.1 Nyleta sp. ZL-2020
AAATTAAAATTAAAACTGCATTTATTTATTTAAAAATAATACCTTAAATTCAAAACCCAAACCATTGCCCAAATAAAAAAATAAATTCAAAAGCATAAAATGAAAAATCGAAATTAAAATTTTAAATGAAAATTTCAATTAAAAATGCATTTATTTATTTAAAAATAATACCTTATAAAGGTAAAAAACAACGAGCCAAGGTTCCCTCCCTCCAATAATGTAATGGCTTAAAAACGTACAATACCCCAAAAAACAAAAATATGTTCCTTTAGTAAAATACACATTATATATATACAAATTTATTCAGTTGATCGGAAATGAGGTTTTCTTTTTCACTATATATTACAATTCCAATATGAGCATTTCCAATCATATTTATAATACAAATATAAATTATGTTATCGAAATAATACCGTTAATGACCACAGAAATTTTTCCTCTTCGACTCAAAATTTCCTTAATACAATACAATTACAATAACTACAAAATTATCGAGAAACCTAATTTAATACAAAATATTAATAAACAAAAAGAAATTTCGGTCTGAGTAGAAGCATCTGCCTGTCTTCTGCGGGTCATAACAGAGAAATCTTTCATTTCCGGCTTCAGGTTGGCTTGAGTTCCAACTGATGAATAAGTCGGTTCTCGTATAACGCCATGTTGGTGAACTACATTACGACGCTGGCAATGTCGTAATGTAGCATTAAATGCTTCTATCAATCCTGGATTTTCTTTATGGGCTGTTCCGAGCACTGAGCGGAATGGTTCCAAATAGTGATAAAAATCATCGTGGTCTTCTTCCATGTTAGAAGGTATTGGGACTCTAGAATAATTATTATTATGAACCAACATAAGGCTTTAAATCGTCTACTGATACTTTTATTGTTCGATGGTTATCTAGATTAGAAATTTCATATACATTGGGGGAAATTACTTTATTTATACGATATGGGCCATTAAATTTAGGAGCTAGTTTGGCTGCGAATCCTTTACTAGCGGAAGATAATACTCTATTTTTAGATAAAACTAACTCGTTTATTCCATATTGTCGTGGGCGACGTCGCAAGTTATAACGATTAGCTTGATATTCATGAGCATCCCTGACATTCGTCACAATCAATTGCCTTAATTTATCTAACTCTTTCAATCGATTTTTCCACGGACTCACATGAACTTCGGTTAACTCATCTATTCCCTCCAAATCACGTCTCAAACTATTTTCCGGTACAAGTTCCCGACCAAAATTTATAAATGCTGGAGTAGTTTGTAAACTGGTGTGGTGGGCGGTATTATAGGCAAATCGAAATTGGGGAAGATGTAGATCCCAATCCCTATGATTCTCCTGAACAAAAGCTACAATCATGCTTTTCATGACCCTATTTACTCTTTCAACCGGATTAGCACGAGGATTATAAATAGGTGTCGTTACATGAGTTATACCACAACCTTGGGAAAGCTTTTTAATATCGGTATTCAAAAATTCAGTTCCGTTGTCGGTAAGGATTTTGTCCGGCGTTCCCCAACGATTTACAACCAAATCGGAAAACGCATCAGATATCCTCTTACCAGTAGCTTTCCGAAGAGGACAACACTCAATCCACCTAGTAAATAAATCTTGGATAATCAGCAAGTAAGAATAACCAGATTTACTTGTGGGTAACGGGCCCATTATATCCGCTGCTACTACAGACCAAGGTTTGTCGAAAGATCTCCAATGCATCAATGCTGCCGGACCTCGCTGGTCTACTTTTATACGTTGACAAGTATCGCACTTACGTACGTATTCGGAAATAATTCTGAACATATTTGGCCAATAATAAGTTTGCATAATTCGACGGAACGTCTTTTCTACTCCCAGATGACCTGATTGTGGAGTATTATGATTTTCCCTCAAGATATCGAAATAAAACTTGGTTGGAACCACCAATTTCCAGGCATTCAAATCGGGAATTAATTCCTCAATAATAGGGTTAGGTCTTAAGTGATATAACAGTTTACTTTCAATTCTTCAATCTGGATTTCGTTCCGGATATCTCTCTACTTCTGAAAACCTACGATTGTACCACGCGTCATTAGGATCGGAGAAGGAATCTGATTTGATATTGTTTATTGAGAGAATTGAACAGTTATCATATTCAATATCCGTATCTTTCGACAATGCTATCGGAACTCTCACCGAGATATTCTTTCTCTTGATAATCTCGAAGTCAAATGTTTGTAGTTCTACGATCCAATGGGCTAAACGACCACTTGGTTCTCTCAATTTAAATAGCCCATTCAAACTGTTCGTGTCGGTGGCAATCAAGAATTTAATTCCTTCTATGTAAGGTCTAAATTTCTTTATGGCCCAAATCACTCCGAGACACTCTCTTTCAGTTTGTGACCATTTCCTTTCTGAGTCCGTTAGTGATCTGCTCGCATAAGCAATGACTTTTTCTATTTCACCATGTTTTTGTGTCAAGACAGCTCCCAGTCCAACAGAGCTAGCATTTGTCTGAACAAAAAATGGTGAAGAAAAATCGGGATAACTCAATAGGGGAGCGGTAGATAACATTTGTTTTGTCTTCGCGAAAGCAGATTCTTGTTCATCAGACCAGATCCACATTTGGTTAATTTTCAATAGTCGAGTGATCGGTTCTACTACAGTAGCCAAATTGGGTAAGAATCGCTTATACCACGAAATCATTCCCAAAAATGTACGAGCTTGTTTGATATTTCTCAAAATTGGATAATTCAGAACAGCGGAAATTTTATCGGGATCTATATGAATTCCCTCAACGTCTACTAAAAAGCCTAAATATCTGACTGAGGTACAACAAAATTGACATTTCTCGACATTTATTGTAAGATTAGCTTGTTTAATATTACGCAAGACCTTTCGTAACCACATCAGATGTTCTTTGAAGGTTTCATTCACAATGATTATATCATCTAAATAGCAAAAAACATATGGGTCCATATGTGATCCTAATATTTGGTCAATCAGACGTTGAAACGTCGCAGGAGCTCCAGTTAACCCATAGGGCATTCTTCGAAATTGAAATAATCCTCTACCTTCAACAGAAAACGCTGTTATTTCTTTACTCTCCTCATCCATCGGAATTTGATGATAAGCTTGACTCAAATCAATGGTGGATATAAATTTAGCCTTACTGAGTTTACTAAGAATTCCTTCAATTCGAGGAAGAGGATAAGCGTCTTTCTTTGAAATTCGATTAACTTCCCGATAATCTAAACAGAATCGATATTTGCCATTAGCCTTACGTACCATGACAATAGGAGTCGACCAATCACTATTCGAAGTTCCTATAATCCCCAATTTCAACATTCTATTCACTTCTTCGCAGATATGCGAGTAAATCTTGGGTGAAACTCTTCGAAATTTTTGCTTAATTGGAGGATGATTTCCCACATCAATTTTATGTTTGACTAATGACGTAACAGGAAGTTCTTCTGACAAAATCGGAATTTCTTCTCTCAATATTTGTTGTATTGAATTTCTTTGGGAGGCAGTTATTTCCATAAGACCATAACACTTATCTTCAATCTTTCTACTTTGAGAGTGAAAGCGGAAACGATTCGGAGGATTATCCAGAAAATACCAGGATGGGATAGAAAAATCTATCTGTATTTTGAATAAACGTAAAAAATCAAGACCTAATATGCAGGACATCGGAAGCGACGGGAGAACGCAAACTGGAATTTCAAGGCACTGATCCTGTATTTTGAGTGGTATAATAATTTCTCTATTGCATTCTTCTAGTTGACCATTAGCTAACCTCACTTGGATACAAATTTGTCTACTGGGATATTGATGTCTTTCAATTGACTCCAACAATCTACTATCGATAAAAGTCCTAGTGGCTCCAGAATCCACCATGGCTTCAGCGGAATGTTCTTCAATAGATATTTCTACCATCAGCGGAAGATTAAAATTTCGATGTATTTCAAGATTTGATAATGTGATTTCCTTGTTGACAATTCCACATGGGGCTTCAAATTCTGGTGGGTTATGATTATCAGCCCCTCTACGAGCAAGTTCATCTGCGCGTTCATTTTCTATTATCCCAGAATGTCCTTTCACGTAATTCCACTTGATTTTTTCAAAGTTCTTCAGAACATCTCTCATTCGCTCGAATTCTTTCCTATTTTTAATTTCATGTCTGGATTTGTCCTTCCAGCCATTTGTTTCCCAATTTGGTATCCATTTGGTAATTGATTGTATCAGAAATTGAGAATCTGTGTTAATTCGAAGTTTCCGTTTTCCCATCATTTTTGCTGGTTCTGCTGCTGCGATGACGGCTTCAATTTCAGCGTAGTTGTTAGTAGTTCCATGGTAAACGGGCCTAGAAATGTTGTCAGGGTGATTTTCCCCAAAATACACTCCAATTCCGACTTTAGCTTCTGGTGTACCATTACCAATACAACACCCATCTGTCCAAACATCTACAAACTCATCGGAATCTCCAGTTTCAGTTGTTTCGGTGGGCGGACACAGTGTATTTACAGAAGGGTTGGGAACCATTTGGATCCGCTTCAATGATTCCCCAGTTCTTTTTTTGTACAATTGGGACAAGTCACTTTAGTTACATTTTCTTTTCCACAGCGGAAACAAAAGATTTTTCTGGGTTCCTCACAATCCCTAAAACGATGGCCTACTGTACCACAATTCCAACACGAGGTTTTAGCAATATTTTCTACATAATCCGGAGTGAGATTTTCTAATAATTTTTGTTGGTGATTTGGTTTTGGTCTTGGTTCAGATTTGCCATTCTCAGATGTCAAGTTTCTCCTAATCAATTTCTTGGATATGGTATCATCCTTTGAAGATTTAGTTTTAGCTAGAAACAATTCTGAAAGTGGATCTAAGTTTCGTTTGTCAATATCGGAACTAGATGACAAAGCTACTGCAACTTGGTTGCGAATCTTTGTTGATTTAGGTGGATGGTAAGCCAATTCCTCATCTAGGGATCTCTCCGGTGGTGGTGGTGCGCGAAAAGATTGGCATGATTGATAGACTTCTTCACAACGAACTGCGATCGATTCCAGATGTTCGAAATTTCGTATTTCATCAGGACGCATACCAATTCTCAAACGTGGTTGCATATTACGAAGAGCACAATCTACCAATTGTTGTTCTGGCCAAGGTGGTATAAGTCTACTCATCAGTGTATGAAGACAAGTCAAATAGTCTGCAACTGATTCACGTTCACCCTGAGTATGATTGAATATCTCTCTCTGAAGAACATACTGATAATCGTGTTTTATAAGGCGATCACGAAAAGCGGCAATAAATTGTCTAAAATTGGACCAATTACGGCGTTTATCCCTAAACCATGCTAGTGCAATTCCCGATAAGAAAAATGGTAGACAAGCTAAAAGATCAGAATCGTTAACTGGCATTAATAATCTACCCTCACGAAGACGAGCTATATATGGTTCGGCATTTTCTTTACCTGAAAATCGCAAATTCCATTTACGCATAATATCACAGACAGCACTCAAGTTTCTAGTTTGTGACTGATTTGGAGGTGTAGAATAATCGCCATAATCCATGTCTGATTCTGTATGAGATAAACCGGAAGAGCGAGGTCTACGGGAATCGATAAAGTAATTTCTATCGTCAGGTGGAAGTCTGGATGCCTGTGCAAAAGTTGGTGGAAATCTATTCTCTCTTCTCGGAGAAGACAAACTCTGGAAATTAAAAGGTATGTTCGGACGAAAATCTGGAGGTCTATTGACCGGTGAACCAAAAATAACTTTTCTGTCTACGCGAAAAACGAATTTATCTTTATTCGATGAGGGGTTGTGTGGTCCGTTGGTTCTTGGTTCGTTAGTTGGAAGAGACTGAGCACCAGGACTCATAAAATTTTTCCTATTTTGAATGATTGCAGGTGGAGTTTCTCTTTGTAAATTCGGGGTTGGTGAATTTACCTTATTAGATTGAGTGACAGACTTAGCACTAGTTTGATTTAAAGAATTCTCATCATTTTGATTGTAATCAAAATTTATCGGAATCTCCTCATGTTCTGAATTTTCTCCTTCATGTGATGGATCGGAAATAACGCGAGGGATTGCTCCTAATTCACGTGAGTTCTTTCTAAATTCCCTAAGTAGTCGTGTACGCAAAACATGAATGATTCCACTAGTGGGTAAATTCCTCTGGGCTAATTTTGTTCTCAAATCATCCAAACTCAAAGATAATATCCAATCGGTAATTTCTTTACTAGGTTCAGACATTGTAAAATAACAAAATTTTTTTTTTTTTTTCTTTTTATTTAATTATGTTCTAATGACTTTTATAAATGAAATAAATTCTGAATCATCAATAAATAATTCAATTTATGTTTGATCAATATTTCAAACAAATCACTAAATTATCCATTTCAAAAAAAAAATAAATTTATAAAAGTGACATTAGATAAATAAAAACTATGCAATCGGAAAATTACTATTGTTTAAACTAAATGTATTGATGATGAAACTAAACAAAGAAAGATTATAAGAAAAAATCTCTATAATTATGTCTATATCCAAAAGAACCACTGTTTGCGCGTGAGAAGCGCGGGTGCGGAGATTGGATTCCCTCAGCAGCCGTGGAAGATGGTCCCAGGATGGCGATGGAGCGTTGATTGCCGCGTGGTCACTTTCCGACTTCCGGCACCCGAACCAGGCGTGAAGGGAAAAAGATAGCACACTCGCGACATGGCACTTTAACAAAAGTCTTTATTTTTTAACTTTATAACTATCGCGGATATCAGCCGCTATTGGTCGAGGCGGTAGCTCGAGGGCCAGAGGCGTTCGAGCGCAAAAAAACGTTCCACAGGGAAACCGCCTTTTCGCTTATGCGAAGCGTGACCGAGTCTAGGACTAGGCTAAGAGCGACTACCGAAAAAAAAAGCGCGCTGACCGAACTCCGCGAGGGGGGCGGGGAGCGGGAAGACGCGGGGGAGTAAGCCGACAAAACATCGCCGGCTTATCTAATCTAATAGAAAACATTGCAGGTGAGACTACGATAGCATTTTGAATGCATATCGTAACATTCCGCCCCCCTTGCGGCACTCAGTTGGCGCAAAGAGCCGGTATTATGAGACGCATCAAACAATAATCGCTAGAAGGAACGAGTTGACCATGGGTCTAGCGACGTGACTCAATATAATCAAAATAACGCAAATAAATGATGTGAACATGAATGCGAGAATAATTTGTATGTATTTTATAAGTAACATCAGCGCAGCGCGAGAACCTAAAGCATACGGAGTTCTAATTAGCGCTCTTGGCCTGAACGGGCAAGAAAGCAACCTGCGTAATGTCCCGAGTGCACGTGGAGGCGGCGGTCCTGAGACTCACAACGCGTGTATAGCCATCGTCTCCAGGGTGACACTTGGTGACAATCGCAAGAGGCCATTTTCCTGGCGGTTGGTTATCTTGCTTGATCAGGACGATTTGACCCACGCGCACATTCGAGTGTGGCGCGCACTGCTTGGTACGGTGTTGAAGTGAGCGCAAGTAATCTCCCGACCACAGGTTCCAAATGCGCTCGAGTACTTGTCGATAGACGACCCAACGCGACAGGCGATTTGTGGGAATCTGCAACAGGGATGGATCCGGAACGATCGACAACGGTCCACCGGTCAAAAAATGAACGGGGGTCAAAACTTCGCGCTCATCTATCCCGTCAGTCAATGGCATGAGTGGGCGCGAGTTTAAGCAGGCCTCGATTTCGCAAAGTAAGGTCGATAATTCCTCAAAGGTGGGGGTCAGCACACCGAGGACGCGCTTAAAGTGATGTTTGAAACTTTTCACCCCAGCCTCCCACAAACCACCGAAGTGTGGTGCAGCCGGAGGCAAGAAGTGCCAAGTGGTACCATCTCGGGCAAGTAGTTGCTGAAAGTCATGATTGGCAGTAGCGTCATTAAAGGAGCGTGTCAACTCGGAATTATCACCGACAAAAGTGGTGCCTCTATCACTGTAGACATCGCTAGGGATACCACGACGAGCGGTGAATCGCTTAAATGCTGCTGTAAAAGTCGCAGCGGAATAATCGGAGACCACCTCCAAATGAAACGCTTTAATGGCGAAGCATACGAAGAGGCAGACATAGGCAAGGTGGGACGGACGACCGCGACCGCTGCTAAGACGTATAGACAATGGTCCAGAGCAATCAAGGCCACAGTGCGTGAAGGGTCGCGTCGGACGCAGAAAACGCGGCGCAGGCAGATTGCCCATCAACTGGATGGCTAGTTCAGACTTCAATCGGGCGCAGATCACACACTTGTGTATCACCGAGCGAATCAGTTTTGGAGCCTGAACAATCCATACCAAGTCTCTCAACCGCGCAAGTGTCAATTTGAGTCCGCCATGTAGACACCTACGGTGTGTGTGCCTAATAATAAGATGTACGACGGGATGACTTTTGAGAAGCACTGGGTGAGTGACATCGAAATTCAAACCTGCGTGTTTCAAACGACCGCCTACTCCGATAAGGCCGTTCTGATCAAGAAATGGATTCAAGGACGCAATACAACTCCTCCGACTCACCGGTTCACCAGATCGCAGGTGGTTCATCTCCTGAGAGAATAACTGACTTTGAAGCCATTGGAACCATATTACTCGCGCTTTGCGCCATTCTGCGGCAGTAATCGCTAACGGTGAAGATCGTGGCGTACCATGAAGTCCCATGCGACTCCTCACAACGATAGGGAGCATGCGTAACAAATAAGCGGTCACTCTCAACAGTCGATCCCACTCTGAGATGGTGGAGGCAAGAGTTTCGAGAGTATCGTTGCATATAAGCTCGATGTTGCAGATCTGAACTCGTTCCTCAAGTGCAGAGTCATCTGAAAATTGTGGAGGGTTGTCGGGCCACACTTCAGGAGGGAGTTTTAGCCAATCAGGACCCTGGAGCCAAAGCGAGTTGTCACAGAGATCCTGAGCTGATATGCCACGCGAAGCCATGTCAGCTGGATTGTCAGAAGTCGGGACATGTTTCCACGTCGCAAACGGGACAGTGTCATGGATGTCGGACACCCGGTTGGCAATGAACGGCTTCCACCGAGATGCATGATCCCCGACCCAGTGAAGTACGATTGTGGCGTCGGTTCAGCATGTGTATCGGAGACGATCGAATGGGGGGATGGTCATGACGGACTTCAGAGTCAACGCCATTAGACGGGCGGCGCACAACTCGAGCCGAGGCAACGTGATTTGCTTCAATGGTGCCACCTTGGTCTTGCCCTTCAGCAGTGACAGGTGAACGGTGCCAGAGAAGGTAGTGACCCGAAGGTAAATCACAGCGCCATAGGCAGCCATTGATGCGTCGGCGAAACCGTGTAGGTCCATGGATTGTACGTCAGAGCCTGACGCAATCCAGCGCGGAACCGTAAAATTGTCGAGATGGGGCAAGGATGTGTAGAAGGAGTTCCATTTTGAGATAACGTTCTCCGAAAGCGGCGAGTCCCAATCGATTTTCAGCAACCACAGCTGTTGTAACAGTACCTTGGCGACGATAATGACTGGCGCGATCCAACCGAGGGGATCATACAAGCGCGCAATGAGGGAGAGGAGCGTTCGTTTAGTGAAAGATGTTGGGGGAATCAATTCACACTTGAACTGGAAACAGTCATTGGTTGGATTCCAATAAACGCCTAAGATTTTAAGGCCTTCGTCGCTTCGCATGGGCTTGTCCCAGGCCAGACCGTGGTTATCTGAGCTGATGTCCAAGAGCAAATCCGAACAATTACTTGCCCACTTTCGGAGATCAAAACCACCACCCTTTAACAACGACACCAACTGGTCACGCGTTTGACGTGCAAGTATTGGATCGTCTGCACCGAACAAGCAGTCATCAACATAAAGTCCCTGCGCCAAAATAGGAGCCGCTAAGGGGTACTTTTCGCCGTCGTCAACTCGCAACTGTTGGAGCACTCGGAGCGCTAGGTAAGGGGCCCAGGCCACGCCAAAGGTGACTGTGTTCAGTCGAAAATCCTGAATTGGTTGATCGACCTGTGGACGCCACAATATTCGTTGAAAATCTCGATCGCCGACAGCCACTAGGATCTGGCGGTACATCTGCGCGATGTCTGCGC
>JABFPU010000068.1:0-10070 GCA_022817225.1 Nyleta sp. ZL-2020
ACGACCCCGCGGTTGGCATTGGACTAACCTATTCCACATGTCAAAGTCATTGCGACTTGAAGCTAACTTTACAAGTGTCCGTCAACTGCGGTTTAGCCCAGAATTTTCCAGCCGGATTGATGGGACGTAGAGTATTCGACCATCCCTGGAATGTAGTGAGCATAGACGTGATAGATCCCTTACCCAGAAGTTATGCAGGACATGAATATATAGTTGTTAGACAAGACGTTTTAACTAAATTGATCGAAGTGGTCGCCATTAGGAAGTCGAATGCTAACAACATTATAAAATGTTTAGAAGAAAGATTTATCATTAAATGGGGTACACCTGAACTCCTGTTGACAGATAATGGCACAGAATTCGCTAACAAAGCATTAGAGGGTTTAGCAAAAACTTATGGGATAGTATTGTCGAGATTCCCTCCTTATCATGCGCAAGCAAATCCAGTAGAGAGGACGAATAGAGTCCTAAAATCTATGATAGTCTCGTATGTTGATACTGACCATAGAAGATGGGAAGATCATTTGAGTGACTTTCAATTCCCTTTCAATACGTCAATCCATAGTTCGACTAAAGTTAGTCCCACCTTTTTAAATTATGGCAGAGAATTAAAACAGCTAGTTCAATTTCGACGACAAATGGAAGGTGAAATAGAAAATGGAGAAAGAGAGTCGAAAACTTAGAGAAATACATGACTTAGTCCAAAAACATTTAGATGAAGGTTGAGCGAGACAAGCTTCCTACTATAATAAAAAGAGACGAGATATAGAATTTAAAGTAGGTGATAAAGTATGGAAGAGAAATAGACTTGTTTCCTCAGCGTCTCAAAATGTAGCTAGTAAGTTGTCGAAAAAGTTCTCAGGACCTTACCAAGTTTCCAAAGTCCTCTCACCTGTGGTATATAACTTAGTAGATGATAAAGGGAACGTTGTAGATAAAGTCCATATTAAAGATTTAAAAACAGTATATAGTCAAAGTCTGAGGAAACGAAATTGATTGGTGATGATATATTGAATTATGGTATTGTTAGTATCGTCTCAAATGTTGTGTGTAATAATGTGTTGTTTTGAATTTTGTGATTAGAATTGGAAAGATGGAAACAGTGGGCGTGCTTTACGCAAGATAGAGGTACTCAAGTGGACGAGAAAGATGTAATGTCCGAAACTCAAAATACCTGCCCAATCGCATCATCGAGTATGAAGAGTTTGGAATTGGAACAACAGCCTTCTACCATATGTGATGCCTCGACCCAAATGATTTCAAATTTAACGAGAGTTATTCGGTTTAATGAACAGACCAGTAAAACAAAAATAGTACCCATAACTCATCCAATCCATCACGTGGGTGTCCAAACCCCTTGTCATTGGTGTTGGCATGGACCCTTGGTATGGAGAGAACAACAAATTCAGACCGAAGATCCTTTGATGGAAGAGCGGATCAACCAAAGTTTCGAGATGAAAAGAATAATGGATAAGGCTCGCAAGAAGTCATCGGACCAATGGCCTAGTCAATGTTTTTGGTGTGCCGAATATGGACATACTCGTCAAAAATGTCCTAATGTTCATAATCCAGTTAGTACTTTTTGTCAATATGTGGGAAAGCCAGCTGTTACTTGCCCAAATCGTCGTTTCCAGAAAGCGAATGATTATGGGAAGAGTTTGAGAAAATAATTCGGAATAACCATCTTGTATTGTTATATGTCCATTCCATCCAATGTAATCACCACGACAATCAAAATGTTTAGTTTGAGTTTTTTTTAAAGAAGGTGATTACTTAACCAAAAACTGAAAGTAAGATACTAAGTGTGAATAAAATAAATGTAAAATTGACTGTTGAATTTATGTTGTCATTTATCCATGTGCAGAAACGGAGGAAAATAATACTAAGGAATAAAATAATTAAATTAAAGAAGAAATTAGAATAATACGTAAGGGAAATGTGAAAACAGAAATTATAATGGTGAGAGTATCAGACTAACTACCCCTGAACATTATCTTAGGTGGGGGGGTAGGACTATGAAATTAATGATATTTAGGATTTTTAATTAATTGAATAATTGGCGAGAAATGTACATATATACTTATATACATATATACATATATTCATATATACATTCATACAAATATTGTGTTCAGGGGTGAATCAAATATAGGAGTACCTATGTTTGCCCTGAATATATGTGTAACAAATACAGGAGTGTCTATACTTGTGGTTCGGAAAGAGGTGAAATAAGGGGGCACTGAATTTAAAAAATAACCTCTTTATTTGTAAGACGATAATCGATTTGATAAGTTCAGGAGTTCCTGAACTTATCAATAAATTACAAAGAGTGAATCGCAAGGAGCGATTCAACAACACTTCTTCGATGTACGGCGCGACTTGTTTTTCGGATCCGCGAGGTTCGTCACTGAAGGTGACTTCGAGCAAGCTTGGGGAACAACTGTCTTTAAAATTCGAAATTGGTCGGTTGAAAGTCGTTTCGCCCAAGCGTGTTTACATTTTGATTCTCGCTTACGTTATGCTTTGTTTTGATTCCGAGAATTCGCTGCATTATTCTCAGAAGTCGATGAAATAATATTTCTAATTCGATTTGAATTTAATTTCGAAGTTAGATTTTAATTTAAGTATTCAATTGAATTCAGCGTAATTTTATTATTGCATTTTCAACAAACCGCCCCCCTTGACGCGTTATTGCGTCAAAAGTGATGCGAGGAAAAATGCCTAATAATTACGCAATTAATATGCAATGTTAATTTAAATTTTTTTTTTTTTTTTGAATGAGATTAATTCCACTTAGTGGGTAAGGATCGGAGGGGGAATGTGAGTTAAATAATTGTCACATATGTAAGGTTTAGATTTGTTTTTTATAGGAAGTTTTCCCTCGTTTCGAGGAGCCATTTTACGTATACAATGTGGCAACGATCAAATTCGAACTTCTCTCGAAAACGCCACACACTCTCGAATGAGATGTGTTCGCAAATACATGTATAATGTACCGGGCACCAGCAATCCTTTGGTACAACTAATATTTTTGTTCGTGGGGATTTGTCGCGAGTACTGCCTGAGCTTTTTTGTAGCCGAACCCACTCAGACTCTTCTATTTTTACTGCCTGTTGACAAAAGTGTATAAAGTTGTCTTTGTTTAATATATGCACGGCTTTCCAGCGAGCAGGGTGCGTTAGTTGATCGCTCATGATTCGTATTCTAAAGTTAGTAGCACCTAACGATTAGAAGTCGAATAATGAACTGAGTTTGGTTCTGACACTGACTCGGGTTTTATGCTGCGCTGATTGATGGAGGGGATAACTTACTTTACAGTTCTCTCATTGTATGCTGGATTTGGGCGAAACGAGGAGAAGTAGTGTTCCCCGCCTTTCTTCCACCGAATCTGGAATTGTCCAGATGGGACTTTGATTCGGTACCCCCGACCGTAGATCGGTACGTGTGCCGGAACTTAGTGAGAGGATCCATCAGGCAAGTCGATTTTGATAAATTTCTTTGGAGGATCTTCTTTTTTCGCGGTTTCCTCACGAGCCTGCTTTTGCCTCATCCGTAGACGGATTGTTTCCTTGGACATCGTATCCTCGGTTTGTGTCCTTGAAATCGGTGTGACTAGATATTGTGGAGGAGATTTTCCGCACTCCACTATAGGTTGAGGCACGTATGGTTCCACTTTGTTTACATTTATTTCAGTATATTTTTTGATCATTTGATCAAAAAGCTCGTCGAACTTTTGTTTTGCCTCTTCACCGGAATCTCTTTCTTCGCAGACGGACATGATTTTTGGGCTCTGTTTAAGTTTCAGCTTTGAACTGAGGTTCTAATGTATATGCTTTGGACTCCTCTTATCGGGGATAAGGTGGGAGTTCGGTTTGTTGTGGGTCGGCTTTTGCAAGGTTAATCGAATATATTTTCGTTGACTGGAATCTTGCAAAGCTGGGTGATCGGTCTTTTGTATGTGGATCTTTGAGTCATCAATTTTACCACACGAGTTACCGAATCTTTTCCAGGGAAGATTTCTATTACTTTTCCCATTTCCCATTTACATAATGGCGTGTGTGGATTTTTCATTAGTACGATGTCATTCAATTTCAAATTTTCTTGTTCAACTCGCCATTTGGTTCTATTTTGCAAATAGATCAAGTATTCGTTGGTCCATCTTCGCCAAAATTGCTCAGCGAGTCTTTGTACGAACTACCATTTCGACAATCGATTTAAAGGAATTTCTATGGTGGAATACATGGGTGCTGAGTTTAAGCTTGTCCCGATTAGGAAATGACCCGGGGTGAGGACGTCTAGGCTCTCTGGGTCATCATTAAGCCGGAATAGTGGCCTCGAATTCAAACATGCTTCGATTTTGCAAAGCAGAGTGTTCATTTGTTCCACTGTTGGTGTAGTGTTTTTTAATATTCTTTTAAGATGGTGCTTTATGGATTTTACCCCTGCTTCCTGGAGACCTCCAAAATGTGGCGCAGCAGGTGGGTTAAATTTCCACCGAATGTTTTTATCTGAGAGTTTACTTTGCAAATCTTGACTTTGACAGTATAATTGGAAATTTCTCCTTAATTCTTTGTCGGCGCCGACGAAGTTAGTCCCATTATCGCTCAGGATCTGAGAAGGGAGACCTCTTCGGGCAATAAATCTGTCTAACGCAGCTATGAATGTGTCTGTACTGTAATCATGGACAAGTTCTATGTGTATCGCTCTGGTTGCGTAGCATATGAATATCGCTATCCAAGCTTTATGCGATTTGGATCCTCTGCCTGAATAGTTCTTTATCATGTACGGCCCGGCGTAATCAATTCCTACGTTGGTAAAGGGGCGCGAAAAGCGTGCTCTTTCTTCTACCAATTGTCCCATTATTTGGTTTCCTAGTTTTCCTCGTTCACGAGTGCATGGTATGCATTTATTTATGAGAAAACGGGTGATGTTTCTACTATTGAGTACCCAATAATTTTCCCTCAAAGTACGTAGGGTTAATTGAATACCTCCGTGGAGAGTGTTAATATGGCATTGCAGGATTATTAATTTCGTGATCCGATGTTTGGGCAATATAAATGGGTGTTTAGCGTTTTGCGAAAGAGATGCTAATTCGAGTCTACCACCTACTCGGATTAATCCTTTATGGTCTAAAACAGGTTTCAATGAGGATAATTTGGAATTAGATGATACGGATCCTTTCGATTGTAAGTCTTTGAGGTCTCTTCCAAAGAACTCCATTTGAAGGTAATGAATCCAAAATTCCTGAGCTGTAAATTCGTCATTCATTTTGATTCCGGTAGCTTTGTGATTAATTTTGGATTTCAATGTTCTCACGAATTTTAATATGTAGGACGTAACTCTCAAGAGCTTTGCCCAAGATGAGTACTTGTAGATTAAATCCCATTCTTCTTTATGCGATATATTCAAACTGTTTTTTATAATTCGAATTTCTTCGTTTGTGTTCGGAATTTTCTCCTTCTTTGGCCAGTTCTCATGTGTTAGAGATAACCAAGGTGGGCCTATATGCCATATTTGTTTGTCCAGTAATTCAGCGACGGATGTCCCTCTGGAATTTAAGTCTGCTGGATTGTTTTTGGAAGAGACGTGTCCCCAAATCGCTGTCGGTAGTAGAGTCTGAATCTCTGAAACTCTATTGCTAACAAAAGTTTTCCAATTTGAAGGGTGTTTTCTCAACCAGTCAAGCGAGATGGTTGAATCAGATTAACAATAAATTTGGTCTATTCTTTGGCTGATTGATTTCTTCACATGTGTAATCAATTTGGCTAAAAGTCTACATCCACTTAACTCCAATTTTGGTACGGAAAGAGTTTTTATTGGTGCTACTCTCGACTTCGCCATCATTAGAGAAGTATGGATTTTGCCATCTAGATCGATTATCCTCATGTAGACCGCGGCAGCGTATGCTGCTTGCGACGCATCGCAGAACCCATGTAATTCAATGCGATCTGATGAATCATTGAAATTCGTCCATCTAGGCAAGGCGAATTTGTCAAGATCGATCCAATCATTACAGAATTGATTCCATTTGAATTGGATTTCTTCAGAGACTGGTTCGTCCCACTCCAGTTTTTCTAGCCAAAGGGACTGTAGGAGGATTTTGGCTCGGATTATCACAGGTGAGATCCATCCTAACGGATCAAATAATTGTGAGACTTCGGATAAGATAATCCTTTTCGTCAGTAACTTTCTAGAAGTTGCAAAGGGTTCGATGTTGAATTTAAATTTGTCTTGGGACGGATTCCATTTAATCCCTAGAATCTTCAATTCGGAATTTTCAAATAAGTTTAATTCAACGGCAAGAGAGAAATCCGCTTTCGGGATTTCTTTTAGTAATTTTGTCGAATTACTCGCCCACTTTCGCAAATTGAATCCACCTGAACTCAATAATTCACAAATTTGTTTCTTCATTTGCATTATCATTTGCGGATCTGATGCCCCAAAAATTACGTCGTCTACGTAAATGCTATCTCTAAGCACCGGAGCGGCAAGAGGGTAATCTTTTCCATGATCAGTTACTAGTTGTTTAATTGTTCTCATGGATAGATATGGTGCGGTAGCTGTCCCATATGTCACGGTTTTCAAAGCATACATATCTATAGGTTCTGACGGGGAATCTCTCCATAAGATACATTGATATTTGTGTTCCTTTTCATTAACCCAGATTTGCCTGAACATTTTTTCAATATCTGCAACAAATACATATTTGTGCAAACGCCAGTTGAGTATTATAGAAGTAATGTCATTCTGCAGCTTTGGGCCAATGTGCAAAATGTCATTGAGTGATCTACCGGATGTTGTAACGCTAGACGCGTTGAAAACAACTCGTAATTTTGTTGTTGCACTGGATTCTCTGATTACAGCTCTGTGGGGTATGAAAACTTGACCTTCTTCAGTCGTTTCGACTTTTCTCATATGTCCTAAATCCACATATTCTTTGATAAATTGCCTGTATGCTTCATACAACTCTCTATTCAAAATAACCTTTTTCTCCATTCTCAATAACTAAGATTTAGCTGATTTGTAAGATTCTCCAAGCATTTTATCTGGTTCTGCAACGTTGAACGGTAAGTTAATAATGAATTTTCCGTCTGTTGCTCTCTCATGAGTTTGGACAAAATGATTCTCGCATTCTAGTTCGGCTTTTGTTAAGATGGGTGTCTCTGGGATTTCTTCTGTTTCCCAGAATTTTCTCAGTGTGGAATCAATTGAATTGGAGAGACTACAGTGAGTCACATTTATGTTTTTGTCGGATATATTGTCGGTGATAATCGATCCTGATAATATCCAACCAAACTTCGTATTCTGCGCAATAGGGGAATTTGTTGATCCAATTTTAATTCCAGGCAGCATTATTTGACTAAATAGATTTGCTCCAATTAAAGCATCAATTTTCTTTTGAGAATTGGGGTAAGGGTCTGCCAATTCTAAGTTCAAGAGGGAATCAATATCTTTCAATTCGAATTTGGGGGGGATATATGCGGTAATATTTTTTATTATTAACGCGTTCGTAGTTATTTTGAATTTACTATTAAATCTCGAACTCAAAGAAATGGTCGAAGTGTATTTTATCGAATTCATGTTGTCCCCTCCCAGACCAGAAATTGTAGCATTTATTTTATATTTATTTAATTTTAATACCTGACAGACTTTTTCAGAAATGAAAGTTGATTCGCTCCCTTGATCGATCAAGGCGCGAACAGTTACAAAATTATCGTATTCGTCGTGTATATTTATTAACGCGGTAGCTAAAAGCACCTGTTTTGATTTTGACGAATTTAAAGCATTAGTATGTGCCGATATATTAGAACGTGAGTCATCGCTCGCTCCAGCGCGCTCGTGATTCGAACGGCTAGAATGGCTTGCTTGCTCGTGAATATTGCTATCTCTTTTTTGTGATAAATTATGTGCGCTGGCAGTGTTTTGATCGCGTCGAATTTGGGGCTTTGGGAAATGTAACAAAGTATTATGTTTCTTTTTACAGATTTTACAGACATACTTATTTTTACAATCTTTTGTACCGTGGCCTGATTTTAAGCAGTTTATGCATAGGTTCTTTGTTTTTGCAAATTTAAATTTTTGCTCTTGATCATAATTTTGAAATTTTTCACAATTGTATATAGCATGATATTCGTCGCAACAAGGGCATTTGATTGTATTTTGATATTGATTTTGTGTTATTGTATGCGATTTAATTATACTTTTCTTAACGGGATTGCCTATCGCTTCTATAGTTCGCATCTTCAATTCGATGAATTTCAACAATCGTTCTAACTTTGGAAATTCTTTTGAATCGCATGTTAGATTTTCCCATTCTTGACGCAGCCTTTTATCGAGTTTTCGAATCAATAGGGAAACGATCACTACGTCCCAATGTTCTGTGGGGCAATTCAAATTCTTTAAAGCTGATAAGGATTGGGGAACCTTCGTTAGAAATTGTTTTAAGCTTGCTTGGTTTTCATTTTGAATATCTGCGATTTCGAAGATGTCATTTATATGTGAACTAATAATGGCGCGATTATTTTGATATCTGTCTTCCAACGAATTCCAAGCGATAGGGAAGTTTTCATTTGTCAGGCTCAAATGTTCAATTATAGCGCTTGCATCGTCGGAAGTGCAAGATTTCAAATATTGAAGTTTTTGAGCTCCTGTTAAATTAGCGTTATTTGTTACGGCGGACTTAAATAAATCGGCAAAATTTGACCAATGACGAAAGTTGCCTGAAAAACGCGGCAAATTTAATTTCGGTAAATTGAACGCGTCGCTTTGCGATATTTCAAACCTGGTAGTTGAATTGTGTCCTGGAGGAGTAGTTGTTGCCGGAGGGGGAAGTAATTCTGCTTGCTCCTGGTAGAGATAGTCCATGGACTCCTCATAGATGACCTCGGTGGTGGCGAATTTATTCTCCAGGAAGTGTGGCATTTGTCCTTTCTCCTCACTGGTATATCCGGCTTCCGTTTTGGCTTGTAGATGGGTGGCTTCCGTCCAGTTTTGTTTCATGGCCTCGATTCGGCGTTGCAGGATCGGCAAGGAATACTTGCTTTTTCCAAGCTTTTTGAGATTGACGACGCAAGTCTCAACATAGCGGAGCTTTATTTTCAGCTCAGAGAAAGTTGCTTCTAAATCGTCTTCAGAGACTACAGACATTTTCCTTGTTGGCTTTTTGTTTTCTGTTGATTATTCACTTCTGTAGTAATTTCCCATTAATGAATTGAGCACTTTATCCAACACTGTTTTCACTTGATGTTTTAGTACTTTCCATTATGTTCACTCTTTTAATCCGGCTCGGAGGACCATTGTGTTCAGGGGTGAATCAAATATAGGAGTACCTATGTTTGCTCTGAATGTATGTGTAACAAGTACAGGAGTGCCTATACTTGTGGTTCGGAAAGAGGTGAAATAAGGGAGCACTGAATTTAAAAATAACCTCTTTATTTGTAAGATGATAATCGATTGGATAAATTCAGGAGTTCCTGAACTTATCAATAAATTACAACACTTCTTCGATGTACGGCGCGACTTGTTTTTCGGATCCGCGAGGTTCGTCACTTCAGGTGACTTCGAGCAAGCTTGGGGAACAACTGTCTTTAAAATTCGAAATTGGTCGGTTGAAAGTCGTTTCGCCCAAGCGTGTTTACATTTTGATTCTCGCTTACGTTATGCTCTGTTTTGATTCCGAGAATTCGCTGCATTATTCCGAGAAGTCGATGAAATAATATTGCTAATTCGATTTGAATTTAATTTCTAAGTTAGATTTTAATTTAAGTATTCAATTGAATTCAGCGTAATTTTATTATTGCATTTTCAACAAACCGCCCCCCTTGACGCGTTATTGCGTCAAAAGTGATGCGAGGAAAAAATGCCTAATAATTACGCAATTAATATGCAATGCTAATTAAATTTTTTTTTTTTTTTTTTTTTTTTTGAATGAGATTAATTCCACTTAGTGGGTAAGGATCGGAGGGGGAATGTGAGTTAAATAAGTGTCACATATGTAAGGTATAGATTTGTTTTTTATAGGAAGTTTTCCCTCGTTTCGAGGAGCCATTTTACATATACAATGTTGCTAC
>JABFPU010000069.1:0-10017 GCA_022817225.1 Nyleta sp. ZL-2020
GTCCCATTTTAATGTTCCCAGGGGATTTTCTTGAAATGAGTGCATCAGAGGAAAAAAGTTGCCGAACAAAAAGTTTCATAGTTTGGTGGAGAATATCAGATTCTGCAACAATTTTCACTCCCCCAACCCCTTGGGGGGATAATTGGGGTCACTTTGGAATTTCAAATGAGAACCCGTATTTTTTATTGCAGATTCGGAAAAAGGATAAAAAAATATGTAAAGTTTACTGAAAGTGTTTTTTTTATTTACAGCAGGTGGCGCTGTAATCGCGAAAAAGCTGAAATTAGCCTAATTACAGCCACAATAATTACCTGGTTCATATCATAATTGAAAATAAAATCACCTGTGTTGTTTCGTTCGATCATTGTAATTGTTTAAACAATAACTGTTTAAACAATTGATGTAAATAATTGGAATTTCGACAAAATTAGTGCGCCATTTGATTCAGCGAATAAAATTACTATGACCTGCGTACTTTTCATCAAATATTTAGCTATTCTTTATTGTTTAGATGCTGTTATTTATGTTAATTATTTTTAAACAATTAATTTTGCCTAACAAAAAACAGGAGTAAATTTGTTCACTTTTACTATAAATTGATTTGTTAGTTTGGCTGAGGTTTACTTGGGTCTCAATGAGATAATGTGAAAGATAAATTTAGAGTTTGAACAATAGTTCGTGATTACAAATTGATCATGGAGATTCTTATGAACGCACGTCGCGATCGATATTGGGGTATTTAAAATGTATTCCGGTTTTGATTTAATAAACGTCTTAAAATTATAAAACGACTGAGATAGTGACAAAAGTACGTAGGATATTGTAAGTTTGGTCGCTGAATTGAATAACGTCCTCACCTGACGTTGGGGCGAAAAAGCTCTTTCAATTTCATTTCTTTAGACGAATTTTTACAATAAACAATAGTAAAATGGTAAGATAATTACATAAGTTGTATTAAGGTAGAACATTCACGAACCCACTTGACGTTTAAAGTGTATGAAATTTTTTCAGCGTGTTTATGAAGATTTTGTACACACGCTTGTAAAATTTTAAAGAAAATTCACAGGATAGATTTCGAGATATTAAATGTTAAAGTTAGTTACTTTAACATTGACTTGCCTATAGCGAGGTTAAATTTGACTACTTATTTGAGCATAGCCGATAAACGCGACGTTCAATTGAAATGAAAAATGGCATATGAATAAAGCAACACCCAAGTAAACTTTTCATACAAATTTGAACATAATTCACAGGATATATTTTTTTTAAATGAATTTCAAATAACGAAGCAAATGCTTCATTGTTTTGACTTGGCAACACTGCACAGTTGACGGCATAAAGAAAAAGGGACAATAAGCGCGCTGAAATTCAAATGAAATATGTAGTTTGGAACGGCAGTTGAAACCTAAATTGATGTTTGTATTATTTTTTACATAGAAAATAATAATAATAATAATAATACAAATTTGTTTCGACAAATTTTTTTGTTTGCCACTTTCCTTTGTATCTCACTTTGTCCGTCGCTCCTGTTGCTTTAAACATTTTCGAAACCGTGTTTAAAAAATGTCAAACAGTTTCGTATCACAACTTAGGTTATGTGAGTTGCGCGCGCGAACAAGCGAAAGAGATAAAAGATACCGTTCACAGTGCACTGTTGCCACGTTTAACATCGATTGAAAAATGCTATACTTTGTGTTTGCAACACAAACTATACAGCGGGCATTCTACCTTAATCCGATGCACTGGCAGTTCTTTAGTGCATTGGTCCGCAGCAGTTATCCTACGTAATTATATGAAGCATTGATATGGTTCATTCATTCTGCAACATAATCCGATGCATTCGTTCGTTGCAATAGCTCAACCCCTGTAGACATTTACGAACGGCCAAGTACTGGCTCAGTACCGACCTCTATTGACCGACCGTTGGCCATCTCTTGGAAACGTAACGTCAATTTGCAAAGGCTGAGTATTAATACGCCAACGGTTGGGATTCTGCAGTGTCCTAGTGCTGCAGTATAATTTTTATGCTGGATACAGTACTTGGCCAGTACAGTGCCAATGGTCGTTTGCTAATTGATTACCATTCGTTGGCACCATCGATGGCACGATACATATTAATTTGTAATTAAGTACTGAGACAGTACTGGCTGCCAACGGTTGTCTGCCTGTATTGTGCCGAGTGTGGCCCGTTCGTTACTATTTGCAATGTACAGTTATTTCTACAAGGGTAACATCCGCTTTTCAGCGGCTTTAATATCCGCTTTTCAGCGGCTTTAACATCCGCTTTTCAGCGGCTATAACATCCGCTTCTCAGCGGCTTTTACATTCGCCTTTATTTCATTTTACTTCATCTTGAACTGAATATGCGTTTTGGATAATGCTAAATAAATAGTACTACATATATACTATCAGTATCAATTTTAGCTTGCTCAGATAAATTAGGTTTGTATCAAAGTAAAATGATTGTCACGTTTTTATAACTTTTCTTTATATGTTGTAAAATATTTTTTAAAAATCTTTTTTACTTATCTTACATTACTTCCTCATTTATATATCATCCATTCTCTTGTTTTTGTACAACAATAATGACATATGAATATTGTTTCTGGTTGTGCCCATTCTTCTTTTGTTTTTATCATCCCTAGAGCTGCTAAACATTTGCTATGTGCGTACCGTCTGCAAAATTTACACGCAACAAATGTGTCTGCTTTTAATACGAAGCAGTACAAACAAATCTGTTTCATGTTTTGCGAATTAAGCAACAATCGCTTCGCTATTTCATTTCTTTTTTTATTCGGCTCAAAATTGATATCCGCAGGTATATTTTTTGCAATGCTTTCAATAAAATGTATTGCATATAAACCACAGCTGAATGAATCTTTTTGATACGGTCGTGCTCCTTTATATTTCTCAATATTCCACTCTATTTTTTTTAGCTGTCCAAAAAATGTATTTTCTTCACAAATTTGAATTATATTGTAAAAACGATTAATAGCTCTATCATCATCCTGCGATATTTCAAATGAATCAATATGCATTAATACTTGTTTATCTATATCTGCTACTATTAAACAGAAGTGACTCCCATATAAGTATGGCATTATTATTATATTTCTTTCTCGTCTATTGAAGTCAACTGTTTTCAGTGACATTGTATCTTTAGTGGGCAAAAAATTTTTGGCAAATATTCCACTTGTACATTTAGTTGGAACATATATAATTCTTCTACCCCAAGTTACTATTTTGGTGATGACATATGCATCGATAATAATTTTATCTAGCCACTCATCACCTTTTAGTGACTGATAATGTACAGCGCGAAGTGGCACCTCGAATGTACCAAGAACTGGTATTTCTGGATCGGAAGCACTATATCTACCAAATGTCATTTCCTCTATTTTTGTTTCCCAGTAATAATCAATATCAAGAAACAGTCCATTACTTAATGCCCGAGAATGTACAGATTTATCACTTTGAGGAATTGATTCGCCTGACAACGATCGTGTGGATTCTCTGTTAACAATTCCAAGTGTTGAGGTGGAAGGTTGATTAATTATTACTTCGTTATCATATTTCTTTTCTTTCTCAGTAACAACTGTACAGTTATCATAATTTATCTCTGCTTCTGACATTGAGATGTCACTAAGAATGTTTGATTTTCCAGTTGGCCTCCGCGTTAATTTCTTTTTATTAATATTACATGCCATTTTCGCGAGTGATAATCCGGTGTATTTTCGCGGTTGTTTTCTTTTTCTTTGCCAAATTTCCGTAGCATTTTCATTGAATGGTTCATTGTCGGTTCTTTGTTTGTTTCTACCATTTGCTTTGTTTGAAATTCGTTCTTGTCTCCTTTTTTTTCTTGCGACATTTGACGTAAGATCTACTTCCAAATCTAACAATGCTACAATTTTCTGTATTTGACCTCGCATTTTTTCAATAAATCGTCCTGCTTGCAAATTTGGAATTTTTTCAAGTATATTATTTTTTACATTATTGAAGTGACTTTCAACGTAGGCATTACTTTGTCTTTCGAAATCCGGAATTACTTTCTTAACAATAATTGCTGACCACATGGGTACATAAGGCATATAAAATTTCATTATGTGTCGTGCCAATTCGGGACAATACAATTCATTCTCAATTTCCGTATCTTCATTCTCATTACCGAGCCGAACTTTAATTGCCGATAATTTTTTATCGAAATGTTGGTAGAAGTGCGAATCAGAATAACTACTTCCTGTTCCATACATGTGTGCTACCTCACTTCCATCTAATTCATCTATTTCCATTTGATCAAATTCAATTTCACGACCTTTAGCCCTCGTATCAATGCATTCCTTACATGCATCTCCCAAGTTTTCATCGCGTGTCAACAAACCAGACATTAAGTTTTCAAATATTTCATGGATTTGTTGCATCGTATCACTCAACATCATTAATTTCATGCTTGTCATGACAAATGTTATTATGTTATCCTTGTTAGTTATTTTTTCTGTATTCCTCTGTACCCTTTTTATAAAGTGTGCACAACATGTGTATATTAACATGAAATTTATAGCTTTATCGAATTTGTCATGTGCAATTTTATACGTTATGTCCAAGTATTCTAGTAATTTCATATCGACAAATTCATTTAATAGAGCATTAATCGACGCCCAGCTCCAATCAACAATAATTACTTTGGAAATTGGCCAGTGTCGTCGTTCATTTCGAACAAAATCACGATAGTATTCTAAAAAGTGTCTTATATTTTTTGTAGTATGATCAGCGGTTATCATTTCTGCAATTGGTAGTGTTTCTCCACGCTTGGATATGACCAAAGCGTAATATAATACTTTATTGCATTTATTTATCTTCCTTACAACACTTCCAGTTGCATCCATATAAATGAAATCGGTATTTAAATCGACCTGTTTCAATTGCATCTCGGAATACATAAATACTTTTAACGGTTGCGTTTGAACACATCGTATATAAGGATCACTTTTTGATGTTTCATTCTCTCCTTTACCTACCAAATCATTTAAATCACGACTCGTTATTTTTTCATCGTCCCTACATAAATGATCAGATCTTATTTTCTGGTAAGTATTTAAACGTCTCAAATTTTGAAAATTGCCATCTGCAGCTAATTCATTATCAACATCTTTTGCTATTTCCAACATGTACTGTTTTGGTCTAATATGTTTCATTTGTTCCGCTGCTTCTTTACGGTACTCTCCTCTTATTTGTTTGCATATTGTTCGTCCTTTATGTTTAATGTCCCTACATTTCGTACTTGTTATAACCAATGTTGTCATTTCGGTATGATAATGCAAAAATTTGTATTTGTAAGATATGGGATGGCTTTTATAGAGACAGTACGCATAAGTAACAATACTGTTGGAATTATTTCTTGGCGTCGTTATGTAGAATTCGCATGGTATGTTCAAGTCATTTTTCATAATGTCTAGTATACATGTATGTATTAAGTTATTCGTGATTCTATGATTGTTATCTCGCAAATTTTCAGTTGGAAACGTCATCACTGCAACATCTTCACTGTAATTTCTACGAAGCCCGATCCTTCTATATTTCGATCTTCGTCTTGTTACGATTCCATCATCAGTTTTTTTCTTTTTCCGACTTGACGTATGACTTTTCATATATTGTTCACTACAGCTACTGTCACTTGCAATAACTTGAATCCTTCGATAGTTTTTCCTTTTTTTCTTCTCCTTCAGCAACTTATATTCATATTCACCGCACAACCTTCCGTTTTCATCTGTTGACGATCCCCATATTTCATTGCTTATATTGTTTGAGAAGTCTGTACCGGAAGAAGTACTTTCATTACCACTATATTTAGAATCTCGTATTTTCCTTTTATTTATCTCAATAAATTTATTTTTTCTTGGAGGACATTTAAAACTACATGTACTTTCCGAAGAACTTGGAGATTTCATTGAGTCCACATCAGCTGGTACACGTGATTCACATGATTCAATCGGCGTATTCAAATAATTGAGAGTCCATACATTCCTCGGGTTATTTGTAGAATTATCGCTTAATTCATTCAACTGTGGTGGCAAGAAACGACTTTTTGGAGAAGACAATTGTTTATCTATGTAAGAATCTGTTATAATTGACTTTTCAGATATGTTGGAATAACATAAACTTCTTTGTGTAGTTTCGGCATTATGCCATGGTATTTTTTCCTTTAAGTTTTGTGCTGGCCCTTCATCATCATCAAATTCAAAAACGTCTTTCTCTTTAGCAATGTATGCATTATGATCCGGTGTCTTTGTTTCAATTGGTGCTATTTTTTTGCTTGTACTTGGGGACTGTAATTGCTCTAATTGATGAATGATTTTGTTCAAATTTTGTTCATTATTTTCTTCATTATTTTCTGTTTCAGAATTTAATGTAGGGACTGACTTTTGAACAATGTCGTACTTTTCAATTCGCTTATCATTATTATTTTGGGATTTCGCACCGCTCGGAGATTGTAGTTTTTCTAATACACTTCTTAATAATTCTATATCACGGTCACTGTCGCTGTTTTTGTTCCATTTTTCTAGTACTTTATCTTTCACATTAAATGCGTTATTTGTCCATGCATTCCGTACTACTTCTCTATCTTTACGACCCGTACCGCATTTCATTCTACTTAAAACCTACAATAACAGACACAATAAGTATTTATAACTGATATAATTATATATTAATTATAATAATGATTCGAAATTAAATTTAATGTTACATATGTAGAATCGGCGCCATACCAAAATATCACAAAACCCTAATATCATATGCAAAAACATCATACACAAAAATATCATAAACAAAAATATCATGTTTCAATAATATCTTAAAAGTAAATATCATAATACAAAATTATCACTTGTATAGTGAGGCATTCGTATTGAAAACTTGTAAGATCTTCGCAGGGAATGTAACGCTGTGTATGTCAAGGGACTAACTAGCCGAACTTGTAAGGCGCTAGTGAAAAACTTACTAGTATTTAGTATTCATTTATAATTATATTTATTGTTTATGCTTTTTTTATTATTGTATTTTATTTTCACAATTATACCTTCATTATATTGTTATTCAACACAGAAAAATTCTCTTTGCCTTTACCAGGAATTGAACCCTTAATTCGTTATTGTCAAAGTCCGCAGCTTAGCCATTTTACCCACGAGCTATGTTGCCATCCATTCATTGACTATCTTTTTGGGCCTTTAACCCAGAGATTAATAATTTTTTAATCATAAAACTGATGTTCCACAATGTTGATTTAGAGTAGACGATCATGTTATTAATACTTAGATCAAATAAATAAAATAATAAATTATTTTAATAAACAAGAAATAATTGATAAATACAAAAATATTTTTATGTAATTATGTATGATACATTCACTAATTTATTTTAACTAATTCACTATAAATTACTAAATTAATGTTTCTTTCTTTATAACTAATTATTTTAATGATTCATAATAAAATTTACTTTGAGTTTTGAAAAAATAGATGAGGCTTAAATCAGTTTTAATTTGTCTAGTATTACTAACAAGTGACTTGTAAATAACTTACGATTTTATCTAGTCTAGATTTTCACAAGTTCGACTTGACAAAAACTAGATGAGGCCCAAATAAGTTTCAACTTATATAGTAATACTCACAAGCACCTTGTCAGTAACTTACAAGTTTTATCTAGATGAGTGCTCCTTACGTTAGTCTTGTAAGGGCCTTGCAAAAACTAGAGAATGCCTAGTGAAATTTTTACTTGGGAATATAAACGTAATTATCATATTATAAAAATATCAAAATCAATTATATATATATATATGCATATATGTATTTATGTATGCAGTTATGCATGTATGCATGTATATATATATATATATTTTTTTTTATTTATGATATTTCCGTCTATGATAGTTTTGTTTATGATATTTCGGTTGCACACCATGTTTAATGCTATAACATACTTACGTATATTATGTATATTTTGTATATATAAATTTTATTAACAATTCGATATTCGTTTTTTCTTAAATGAAAATTATGTCTTAAAACCAACATTTGAAGTTAGAAGAAAATGTTTAATCTTTTTCATTTAAATGGAAAATGTCAAAAATTTAACATATGTTAAATATTAAAAAATGTTAATATATAAATTAATATATATTTTAAATATGTTAAAATATTACATGTATTTAACATGTAATAATAACAAATACAATTTTGAGAAATTGTTTATTCATAACTTTGTTGTTTTAATTGTTTGTTTATACCTTTTATAGGTATCAATATTTTCCATTGAAACGTTGGGGTTTTTTATGTCCTTATTTGTATTATAAAAATATATAATATTATAAACATTGAATGAATTGGTGTCGCACGTCACGAATTCTGATTCATATCTAATATTAAACATGTATAAAAAGTTTTGCGGAAACATTTCGATATTTTTAATGAACTTATTAAAAAGTGCATTAATTGTATTATAACAATTTAAATTTATTTATAGAAACTTCCTTTTTCGCATAATTAAATGTCGTCCAATAATATAAAAAACGTACCAATTTTAGACAAGACAAAAAAAAAACGATTTGTATTATAAAAACTTTATTTTATAGGTCACATTTTTCGCAGATTAAATAGGAAATAATATAAAAACATACTAAATTTAGAAAAGTATTGGACTCTGATACGTCGGTGTGGTTGTGATATACAATTTTATATATAAACCAGTCTGCGTGTTTTTAATTTACTAAAATCCTCTTTTTTTAGAATTTTTTTTTTAATTATAACATTTACCATATAAACTGGGAGAATAAGATGCTATCACTACGTTTTTATTTCAATTGTTTCCTCCCTAGCGAGGGAAAAACGCTGAACTCCCACTCCCGTGTAATAAACAGTGTACTAAAAAGTTTGATCAATTTCATTTCAGGTGCAATTCTTGAAGAAAGCTGTTGACATTTTGTGCTCATGTCGGCAGACACTCATGTACACTTACGTATTTGCATATTATTTGCAAAAAAACAATCAGTCTGTGATCTTCGAAGATAACCAAAAGGATTTGGAGAGTGCCACCGAATGCCTTTCGGAGTATCTCGAGAGAGATATCACCAGCGAAAATCTTGCTGATATCAAGCAGAAAGTTCAAGACAAATACCGGTAAATTTTAAATTTGTATTTAGAAATTATATTTATCAACGCGCCATCTAGAATAAACTATTTTCGAGGCATTCAGAATGTTTAATAATATTTTGGACTGTTTTTGAGAGAAAGACTTGGAATATTTGACAATACTTTCAGGATGACCTGAGAATGGTTTGTGCTATTAAAGCACAATTTTTCATTGTTTATCAAGTCGTTGTATGAGATATCTCGTGAGCTCTTGTAGACTTATAACATTTAATTTTTCCTTTATATAAAACCATAATTATTTAATCATGTATAGCAGTTATTTCTATATATGCATTTGTTTGTTTAACGAGACATTGAACATTCCTTTTTGGTCATGTTGGAACCTCCTTAATTGAAAAGGTTGCGTGTACATTATTATTTATTTATTTCGGTAAAAAAAATGTAAAAAATGTATAATTGACAAATAAGAAATCAGTTTCCTCATTATATAACGAGTCATGTTATATTTCAGGTACTGCGATAGCCGTCGAAAAGTACTCTTAGAACACGTTCACGAAGGTTACGAGAAAGAGTGGTGGGACTACATGGAATAAAGGAAGCAGGTCATTCCATTGTGAATTCTCCCCTCTCTTTTCCAATCCTTGTCACCCATCCACCCTCGCTCCAGCTGTGATACACGAGGATTTGCGAATAAATGAATTAGGACAAACGCGCAACATGAATTCATACAGGCAAATTTGTTGTTTCGATTTCGTCAATAAGCACTAATCCGAAATTAAACAGGACAAACTTTTATCATCGACTGCAATAATTAGTTGGATTATTAAATATATACATCAATATCATATAATATATATTATAATAAATTTGATTA